>JAWNZC010000342.1:25000-165000 GCA_035771165.1 Paragorgia papillata | reverse complement strand
GGTTGTGGTGGTTGTGGTGGTTGTTGTGTGGTTGTGGTGGTAGTGGTGGTTGTGGTGGTTGTGGTGGTTTGTGGTGGTTGTGGTGGTTGTGGTGGTTGTGGTGGTTGTGGTGGTTGTGGTGGTTGTGGTGGTTGTGGTGGTTGTGGTGGTTGTGGTGCTTGTGGTGCTTGTGGTGCTTGTGGTGCTTGTGGTGCTTGTGGTGCTTGTGGTGCTTGTGGTGGTTGTGGTGGTTGTGGTGGTTGTGGTGGTTGTGGTGGTTGTGGTGGTGGTTGTGGTGGTTGTGGTGGTTGTGGTGGTTGTGGTGGTTGTGGTGGTTGTGGTGGTTGTGGTGGTTGTGGTGGTTGTGGTGGTTGTGGTTGTTGTTGTGGTTGTTGTTGTGGTTGTTGTTGTGGTTGTTGTTGTGGTTGTTGTTGTGGTTGTTGTTGTGGTTGTTGTTGTGGTTGTTGTTGTGGTTGTTGTTGTGGTTGTTGTTGTGGTTGTTGTGGTGGTTGTTGTTGTGGTGGTTGTTGTTGTGGTGGTTGTTGTTGTGGTGGTTGTTGTTGTGGTGGTTGTTGTTGTGGTGGTTGTTGTTGTGGTGGTTGTTGTTGTGGTGGTTGTTGTTGTGGTGGTTGTTGTTGTGGTGGTTGTGGTGGTGGTTGTTGTGGTGGTGGTTGTTGTGGTGGTTGTTGTTGTGGTGGTTGTTGTGGTGGTTGTTGTTGTTGTTGTTGTGGTGGTTGTGGTGGTTGTTGTGGTTGTGGTTGTTGTGGTTGTTGTGGTTGTTGTGGTTGTTGTGGTGGTTGTGGTTGTTGTGGTTGTGGTTGTGGTTGTTGTGGTTGTGGTTGTTGTGGTTGTGGTTGTTGTGGTTGTGGTTGTTGTGGTGGTTGTTGTTGTTGTTGTTGTGGTGGTTGTGGTGGTTGTTGTGGTTGTTGTGGTGGTTGTGGTTGTTGTGGTTGTGGTTGTGGTTGTGGTTGTGGTTGTTGTGGTTGTGGTTGTTGTCGTTGTGGTTGTGGTTGTTGTGGTTGTGGTTGTTGTGGTTGTGGTTGTGGTTGTGGTTGTGGTGGTTGTGGTTGTGGTTGTGGTGGTTGTGGTTGTGGTTGTGGTGGTTGTGGTTGTGGTTGTGGTTGTGGTTGTGGTTGTGGTTGTGGTTGTGGTTGTGGTTGTGGTTGTGGTTGTGGTTGTGGTTGTGGTTGTGGTTGTGGTTGTGGTTGTGGTGGTTGTGGTTGTGGTTGTGGTTGTGGTTGTGGTTGTGGTTGTGGTTGTGGTTGTGGTGGTGGTGGTGGTGGTGGTGGTGGTGGTGGTGGTGGTGGTGGTTGTGGTTGTGGTTGTGGTTGTGGTTGTGGTTGTGGTTGTGGTTGTGGTTGTGGTTGTGGTTGTGGTTGTTGTTGTTGTTGTTGTTGTTGTTGTTGTTGTTGTTGTTGTTGTTGTTGTTATAATTATTATTATTATTGTGGGTTGGTATGTAACCCAGTCCTCAATTTTTTATTAGGGTTAGGGCTAAACCTCTATTGCAGTATAAGGTCTTGGATTAGGTGGACATGAACATCATTGGTTAGTGTAGAATACTAGAAGTAACTGAATCATTCTACCAATGTAATTCCACATGCTGCTGTTCCAAGATTATTTTGAACTGAACATTCTTCCTAACTACTACCATGCTGCTGTTTAAGATGATTTTGAACTGAACATTCTTCCTAACTACCGTCATGCTGCTGTTTAAGATGATTTTGATTTTTAAAGTAAACACTGTAGCTGTATGTCCTGGAAGTTTTCTTCATAAAAAAGGCGGTGCCTGATTAATTATTTTAACTGTCTTATACAGAGAAAAATAATTTGTCAAGCATGTACTTTGCATATAATATCCCTAAATTTGAGAAGTGTGATGGGTAAGTACATATAAGAGGGGGAAATTGCACCAAGACGCTGGTATGTTGATTAATTTACATATTATTATCATATTGTGTTCAATTGTGTTGTCAATATTATTTTTGTGACCCAATATTGCAATTTATTATCGTTTTTGGCCACTTTTTTCTTGCGAAATTTGAATTGTCATTGCTACGGAATTACATGGTAACGGCCGCTCAAAGTGCAGGAAATGGCGTTTCCGAGGTTTCAAATTGCAAAATTTCCTGCGGGAGGATACCCCCGGACCCCCCTACTTTTGTGCCGTCGCAGGTTTTTGCATCAGTCAAACATTGAGATCGCCCATTCGTTAGACACGGACTCCATGATTAATGCTTTGAGGCGATTTATCACCATTCCAGGACGTCCGGAAGAAATCCGAAGTGACAATGGCACTAATTTTACAAGCGCTAACAAATAATTGAAAGAAGAAGTGGAGAAGTTGGACGAGCACAAGATCAACAAGTTCTGTTTACAAAGATATATCAAATGGGTATTTAATCCACCTGCAGCTAGTCACATGGGTGGCGTATGGTTAGCGACGAAGTTCTATCAACCGTCATGGCAGAAGCAGTTAGTTAGCATCATAAATTCAAGACCCCTTTCGCGCAATAGTGATAGTCATTTGGATGATCAACCAATAACACCTAATCACTTGTTACACTTGCGCCCATGTTCGAGCCCACCGCCGGGTATCTTTGATAAAAGTGATTTCTACTGCTGACGAGCTTGGAGACAAGCCCAGTATTTAGCCAACGTATTTTGGCGTCGGTGGATGAAAGAATACCTTCCTACACTCTTGGAACGGCAGAAATGGAATACGAAGAAAAGAAACCTTCGAGTTGGCGATGTAGTCCTAATAGCGGATGACAATTATCCAAGAGGCACGTGGCCACTAGCTCGAGTCGTCGAAGCAATAGGTAGTAGAGATGGATGGGTACGTTCAGCAAAGGTTGCGACCACGTCAACGGTTGCTACGCGCTCAAAGGAGAAAACGTAAAGAAGAACTCAGTACAAGCACTGTTATTCTTACACGTCCTGTTACAAAACTATGTTTCTTGGAGATAGATGAAGACGCCGCTGGTGCATTGTAGATAATATTGATTTGCATGGAATAGAACGTTAGAGTAAAAGGACAACGTTAAAGGCCTAAACGCTTTCAACATTTCATGCAACATCGTTCAACATTGTTGAACGCATGTTATTATTATGATAATACCATGATCGCCTCCGATTCTTTTGTTCTCTGAGGGAAATTTAATCGCTAAATTCCCCACGTTTATTTGTTCCCTAATTCCCTAATTTGTATTATTAATTCCCTAATTTGTATGCATGAGTAGTTTCCAAACAAATAAACGTCTCACACAACAAAATAATGACTTTATTATACATGTTTAAGTTAAGATATAGTACACAATTTTCCATCAAGAGCTTGTTGTAGAGGTTTAAACTCCGCCGAGCGAAACAAATTCTTGTTTGGATGAAGCGACTCCACAGTTCGATTAAGACCACAGAACAGACTGTATAACACTTCATGACGGTATTCACCTCGATCTTTCTTCCTTACTTCCACGGCAAATCTGCTCAGCCAGTAGTTTATGTCCCTTATGGTTAGACAATCCAAATCTGGTACACGTCTGAATTCTTCATCCTCTGCAACAAACTCATTGAACTCCTTATTCCTCGCTTCTGCCCACTGTCTATAAACGTTTCTGCTCCACATGGTGTGTTTTTTAGTATTCAAAGGTGTTCTATTTTCTCGGACATTCTGAACATCCTTTTCTGTGACAAATGCAAAACGGTTCTCTGCCATGATCTCGCCTGCCTTACTCACTTTGAATCGATATCCAATGTGCCTCATATTTATACACATGTATTCATCAATTTTTGATGGCTTTATTCCCAAGTGAGTCCTTACAATTCAAATGCTATTTCCTCATTAATCATGGTATTACAAACTAATACCATGATATATCGGGAAATTAGTGATTAAATGTCCCTCACCCTCGGGAGGTTTGTGGAATTCCCTCGGGCTTCGCCCTCGGGAATTCCACAAACCTCCCTCGGCTTCGGGGACATTTAATCACTAATTTCCCTCATATCATGGTATTACTTATAATTATTTCGGAACAGCATCGTGCTCGCGTGTGAATTTAGAGAGAGTTATTAATTACGTTAATGATTTCCATCCAGCACTCAAATTCACATGGGAAATCAGTGAAACCTGTGTGTCGTTCCTGGATATCTTGGTATTGATTAGTGATAATGCGCTCATGACTTCTGTCTCTTATAAGCCGACCGATTCACATAGTTACACTACAAAAAATCCTTGAGTAAATTAACTAAAAAAGTTGAGTAAAACAAAGCTCCCATAGTGACTGCACATAGCGAGTAAAATAACTCAAATGTTTGTGTAAAACACTAAATTATTCAAATTTTTGAGTCAATTTTACTGAACCAAAGATTGAGTAAAATAATCATTTTAGTCAACTTCTTGAGTACATTTACTCAAAATTTGAGTAAAATTGACTAAAAAAAAAAGCTCCCACAGTGACTCCATATCTTGAGTAAATGAATATTTACTCAAACTTTGAGTACAATTGACTCGAACAAAATGCACCTACAGTGATTCAATATATTGAGTAAAATGATTACTTACTCAAATGTTAGAGTAAATGTACTCAAATTGTGAGTAACGGTAATGAATAAAATAAATATGACCTCAACTAAAACTGATAAAAACAAACACATGTTAAACAAATATTCACTTGAAAAGCTTGCAAATATATATTGAATAATCATTACATGTATCGCATTCAAGTAAATAAACAAAGTAAGTAAACTCCATGCATACTATAAATATCCTAGATTCCTGTTACCGGTAACAAGTAAATTCAAGCTTTGGGTTATAATTTGCTTAAATCTATATTAATGCATGAGCTATTTAAACTATTTACAAAATTAATAACGGAAGCAGGCAACTTTCTTCCATCATGGATATTTAAAATGCATTTCTGCATATATACAAAACTGATTTGGATATTTAAATGATTTGGATATTCGTACATGAAAACATAATAAGTAGCCAAACGTCCAAGGCTTGCCTCAACTATTCAACTATTCCATCATTGATGGAAAACAGCACCTGTCTATCTGCCACAATACTTATTTCATCTGGTGACTCAATTGCAGCAGCAATTAAAAATTTTGGGTAGGGACTTGTCATCAGCCTTTTAGCCCTAATCAAACGAGAACGCAAGTCATCGCAAGTTGGCAGTCACGCTATCGCAGCCAGCCGCTCTGAATAGTTTCCCGACAATATCACGTACCGTGACAAAGTTAAAACTTGTTTAAAAACTCATGAAACCTTTATTTTGTTAATTTGGGTGTTTGAACGACCGCCACAGAAATTTCTGACTGCTAACTTGCGATGACTTGCTTTCTCGTTTGATTAGGGCTTAAAGCCTCTTCCACTTGATCACTTTCCTGCAACAAAAAACATAATATACAATTACTGGATGAGGTTGAGCATGATATCTTGTGTTATCAATGCCGAGATTTGTGTTATCTGCCGAAGGCTGAGGCGGATAACACAAACCAAAAACAAGACACAAGCTGCAAAACGTCCTTATGAATCCACTCATTGTGACAAATCCGCCATTTAGTTTCTCATAAACCGCTGGCCAGCTCGTCAGAGCATTGACGTCATTGCAATAATCTACAGTTAATTCTGGGGGTGTTTTGTGGACTGCAGTAACACCAGAATTAACTGTAGGCTTTTAGCCAATCAAAATCGAGAGATTGTATCAGTAATGTATAATAATTTATATTAAGGGCACGTGTTCTAACAGCTGTTCCACCAAGAGTATAGAAAACCTACAATAATCTACTAACCCAGTATTGAAAGCTAAAAGTGTTTAAAGTGTAGAAAACATAAAACTGAAAAATTTATTTGAAACTTACAGAAACAATTTGGACAAAATCCTCATAATGATTTGCCTTTCCTGTTGACTTTTGTGCAACATCGCGCAACATCGCCATTCATCGCCATCCTGGTACGTTCCTCCGGCACTTTTGTACACTGACCAATTCTGACCTCTATACAGTGCTTTTTGTAGGCCAAAATTGCCGGTTGGAACTTACCAGGATGGCGTATTCTAAAACTAACGGGAACAAGTTTCCACGAAAGTCGGACTTCTGTTGGTGTGTCTACTATTTTGTGTCTTGACTCTTGGTCGAGTCCACTGACCTCTCTGATTACCACTCATGGCTCGGCTCATTTCAAACAGTACGCTACATGCTTTCAAAAATGCACTTTTTAATTTCCAGTCAGTTTTAAAAGAAATGTGGGTTATACTTGTGCTGAAACCCAGAGTGAAACCATAAAGATTACGATGGATAAAGTATTTCACTTCGTGGGAACATGTAGTTGTCAGTTGAATGCTTTTAGGATATGTACATGGCAAATTAACAGTACCAGTGAACAAGGATTTTAATCAAGAACGCACAAGAAACTAGGTAAATTTAATACCATAATTTAATATTTCACACTAAAAAATTGGTATAGCTTTGTTAAAAAATCCAATAAGAATGCAGTGATTAATGTAATTTGAGCATGAATGGCATAATCTGGTCTTTCTTGTACTACACGTACATTTAATACTACATGTATATTTAATACAACATGTAACATGTATACATGATGATGATTTTCAGGTTGATCAAAAGTTCCACTTAAAATGTTGAATTTCACGTAATGTGATGTTCGAGTTCAACTTGATTATATTAACTTTGACTAGGTCATCACATTATGTGAAATTCGACATTTTAGCAACCTGCGAATTGCAATATTGCAATCTTTCGGTAAACGAACACCCGGTTTGGCAGTAGGTGTGCTAATCTGCAGTTGTTTACAAGTTGCAATTGCATACCATAACCAGGTGATTGTACATAGTAAATAAGTCTTATAGTTTTTTTACAAGCGAGATCTGCATTACATGGTGCGGTTGAGAAATGTTTGTGGTTAAACACAATCTATAACTTGTATGAATGCCACCAAACTCAGTCAACCCTAAAACAAAATGCTAACCTTGAAAAGAACGGAAAAAAGTGGTTCAAAGATCAAAACTGAAAGGCAGGTGTAATGACCAGAAATAAAGACTTATTTTTTGGCTTCCAATTAGTTTAGGAAAACTTATGTGCAATTTTTTCTCAAGATGAATAGTTTGAGGCAACTTTTCAGGCTAATCTGTTATGATTTATTACATATCATTTTGAAAATAAGTGTGTAGTTTCTAAGTTTCAGCAAAAAATGATGTGCAAATATTCCCTATTGTGCAATTCACAATTTGTTCAACTCTGTATTTAATATACAGTACATGCATAAAAATGCATAAAATATACATACAGTATATTTTATGTAATATTTAAAACACTCGTAGTCGCGTTTTATCTTTAAATCTGATAAAACGCGACTACGAGTGTTTTAAATATTACATAAAATATACTGTATGTATATTTTATGCATTTTTATGCATGTACTGTACTATGAATAGCTTGAAAAACGCCGACAATAGATTTGCTAATTAGGATGACATTTTATATAAAATTTCACGTTCATTAGTATTCGTTATATAAAATTTCACGTTAGTTAATATTCATAGTAATTTTGTCAGGTATAAAAGGCTTGCACATGATCAAATACGTGCATATTAGTGGACAATTTGGTTCATGAATATTAATGAGTTTTTGAAGTATATATACAGTACCTGATCATAACAGAATAAGGCAGGATATTCTTCCATAATTTCCACCACTGAACTCTTGCGGTTTATGATTTCCCTTTGATCAGCATAAGTAATAACCATGCGGCTATTTATTTTTGCCCAATCTTTGGTGCGTTTTTTCCACTCCGCCTTTAATGTCATCTTGTGTAGACTCATTGAATGTTCATCTTCACCCTCAGGAAAGGCAGGTTCCCAGTCAATCCCACGTCTCCGGAGAGCCTTTGAAATGGTTGGATGATCACCTTTTACTTTCTTCTTTTTGTGTACCATTATCTCTGAATCATTGCTCCTTTTTCTTTTGTTTCTAAATTTCTCATACACTTGTGCATACCATGAATCCTGAAAGAGAAAGAAATCGGAATAGTGTTCATTTGCATACATTAATGATTTAATGACAGCTTAGATAATGCCTATAAAAATAACATTCATTTAGGGACAATGCTTACAAAACTCCCTGCTTAATGTAAAATTGGAAAAGTGTAAATGCAAGAAAAAAGGTTACGAAGATCATATATTTCAAAATGTCCGTCGTCGGTCCATCCGTCGGTCCGTCCGTCGGTCCGTCCGTCGGTCCGTCCGTCGGTCCGTCCGTCGGTCGGTCCGTCCGTCGGTCCGTCCGTCGGTCCGTCCGTCGGTCCGTCCGTCGGTCCGTCTGTCTCTCTGTCTGTCAGATGAAGCTGTAAGTTGGGTGAAGGTTGTTAAGAAGAAATCTGAATCAAAGCTAAAGGACAAGAAAGAGTTCAAAAATAAAAAGCCTAGTTCTACATCACAACCCTCCTCTCAAAGCCAAATGTCAGCATCAGGCAGTACACAGTCCTATAATGTAAAGAAGAAAACTGTGATGATTCTAGGAGACTCCATGATTAAACATCTTGAGGGAAGAAAGATGTCTAAATCTTCTGTCCTTAAAGTTAGAAATTTTAACGGATGTACATTTGATGATATGTCCCACTATGTCAATCCAGCTATTAAAGAAAACCCAGGTGCCATTTTTTTTGCATGTCGGAACAAATAATCTTCAATCAACTTCTCCACGACAGCTGGCCGATGATATAATCGAGATTGGCAAAACCGTTAAACGTAAGTTGCCGGACTGCAAAGTAGGTATCTCGGGAATAATCACCATATCATCAAAATGCAGCATCTCGTATCGGCAAAACAAATGGTTTTCTGAAACAACTTTGTAAGGAAAAGAAGAAAAAAAGAATTCGAATGAGTGATTACTCGTTTGGATGCTGAGAATAGGGAAATTTTAGTAATGGGTGATCTTAATTGTAATTTTTTTAAACTGGAAGCTAACAATACCAAATTACTTATGGCAATGTGTGAGACCTACCAGCTCAAACAGTTAATCACTGATTCAACACGAATTACTGAAACATCTAAAACTTTAATTGATGTTTTCCTTACAAACTGTCCCCAGAGGATTGTATCCTCTGGCGTTCAGCATGTTGCTATTAGTGATCACTCACTTATATATGCAGTAAGGAAAATTTCTATCCCAAGAGGTAAAAGTAATCAACACAAGTATGTAAAAAACAGATCTTTAAAACACTATAATGCCCAGCAAATTGTCATGGGAACCTTGAATAATTATGAGGACCAGAACAAAATGTGGGACAACTGGAAGACAAATTTCAATATGATCGCAGATTTACATGCCCCACTTAGATCTAAAAGAGTAAGAAATTGTTCTTCACCCTGGATGAATAATAATTTAAAGCGGTTAATTTATCGTAGTAATGTCGGTAACACTAAAGTAATGTGGAGCACAATTAATAATATAATGGGAAAAGAAACACAAAAACCTACCATATCTAGTCTAAAGACTGATTCAGGAAAAACTTCTAATCCTGTAGCCTGAGAATTCAGACCCTATGTCAGGCGCGGGCACCCTTCCACCTGAAATAGGGTCTGAGATTCGAGCCGGGAAATTCCGTACATCTGACGTCATCTGTCTGCTGCCTGCCTGCCTGCCTATTTCGAGTGCAAAGTCCGGACAGAAGAATATTGGTTGAGTTCTTTGTTGACTTGTACTGAACAAAAAAAAAGAACAAGACCAATATCCTGCTAGAGCCCTTATTTATAAAAAGTAACTTTGACTCTCGTTTAAGGTGACTCCATACAGTTTCTTGAAAAATGGAAAATAGAAGAATAAAAAAAAAGAATGAAACTAAATGTTATGCATAGTTAAACAGTCTGACAATCAAAAACTGTTATCAAATAAATAGCAACAGTTGTTGCTATGGCAACAATGACGTTTCAAAATGGCTGCCAATTACCCTTCAAACTAATTTAATTCGAGAAAAACTTTGGTGATCCCCAATTTTTTTTTCATTAAAACTTTTCTTGAAGTGCGAGTAATCAATAGGCCGATTTAAAAAAAATTCTGTAGGACGAAATTTAAAAAAAATGAACAAACATGATTTTTCCGGGGAAAAAATTATTCGTTCTACAGAATTTTTTTTTAAATCGGCCAATTGATTACTCGTACTTCAAGAAAAGTTTTAATGAACAAAAAAATGGGGGTGACCAAAGTTTTTTTCGGATTAAATTAGTTTGAAGGTAATTGGCAGCCATTTTGAAACGTCATTGTTGCCATAGCAACAACTGTTGCTATTTATTTGGTAACGGTTCTTTATTGTCCGACTATTTAACTATGCATAACATTTAGTTTTATTCTTTTCCCGAATTGCTTAATCACGTGTTTTGGACTCTCAAACTTGTATTTTCCATTTTTCAAGAAACTGTATGGAGCCACCTTAATTAACATTCACGGTGACAAAGCTTGTAGACAAAGCATGCATTAAAACGCAGAAGCCAGTATTACCAAAATCGATGATCCGCAGCATTGGCCAGGAAAAACATGACATGATTTCTGCCTAAAACATTAACGAATCTGTCTTAAATATGATTGGTCCATTTGCCACTTTTGAATTTTGCAGCCAAAAAGGTTTAGGAATGCAGACAGATTCGTTAATTTCGGTGGACATCATGACGTGTTTTACTTGGCCAATGCCGCGGATCATCGGTTTTGGTAATAAATTATTAAAAAGAATTAATGCCTCCAGAAAACTTTCTAAATTTTCATGAGCTAAGTAAAAAACAAGTTTCTATTTATTAACTATTTCACAAACGTTCAAGAAATTAATTACAGCTGTAAGCGGTCCATATTGCTGGTTTCCAACCATAGACCAATTAAAATGCCCCATTTTAAAGATGGACCAATCTGCCATGTAATAAATACCTGTACATGTACAATCAGTGACAAAATACCTTGGGACACTTCGTATTTGTAGGTTAACTTAATACATTTTACATTTTTTTCTCGTGATAGAGTTTATCCCCCCCTCCCTTTACAATGTTGACTAGGAAATAAGGGACGCTGTGAACGTGAAAATGAGCGCTTAAATAGTCACCAACATTTAACAGGGGGCCCGGGGGAACATAAAACGGAAAATGTTGCTTTTTAAGTTGAAGTGTCCGAACACTTTTGTCACTGATTCAATCAGTGACAAAATACCTTGGGACACTTCGTGTTTGTAGGTTAACTTAATACATTTTACATCTTTTTCTCGTGATAGAGTTTATCCCTCCCTCCCCCTCCCTTTACAATGTTGACTAGGAAATAAGGGACGCTGTGAACGTGAAAATGAGCGCTTAAATAGTCACCAACATTTAACAGGGGGCCTGGCGGAACATAAAACGGAAAATGTTGCTTTTTAAGTTGAAGTGTCCGAACACTTTTGTAACTGATTGTAGGTAGCTGATAGTACTTACAGGGTATACTGTGAAAAGTGATAAAGAATTCTGGTGATGAACACCTTTTTCATCTTTTTCGTCATCATTTGCCCGTTCTTGAAAGTCAGTATTTTTGCCAACTCAGGCCTAAAATTTGTTGGCAATGCCATCTTTGATGGCCACAGCTTCTTGCCATTTGAAACAATCTGTTTAGATCCAGTTGGACTAGTAATTTCCCTAAAAAATATAAAGATGACAGACCTTACATGTATATATTGTTTCAAAATACATACATGTACAAGGTCTGTAAACCTGCAGTACTTTACTGTAATACATATATATATATATATATATATATATTTATATATATTTATATATATATTTATATATATATATATATATATATATTTATATATATATCTCCAGGTAAAACCTTTTAAAACTTTATTTAATTTTGATTTTTTTTAATTTTTAATTTTTTTCTATTTAAAAATTTCTATTTAATATATATATATATATATATATATATATATATATATATATATATATACACTGCACAGCTAATTCAATTAAGGTTGTCCTTCAAACCCCAAACCTTAAACCATAAACTCTAAGCACAGAGAGTGCATCATACTGTATACGAGTGGTAAACTGTTACGAATTAGTACTAATTATTACATTACAATTATTATCAAAAAAGAGTTATTATAAAAGTATCTGGTGTATACTGTACTTAGCAGTCACTGGAGGAATTATTTATATGGAAAATATATCTGCTGAAAATTAAAGCTAGTCACTAAACAACAGCTTTCTAAAATTTTCTATAAGATTTGTCAGTTGTGCTGTAGTGCATCTGGTTGAAAAATCTTTCAGGCACTTTCTTGCAATTTCCTTAATTGGTTTATATTTACAAAACGTGTATATATTTGCAAACACAATGCCAACAGAGTATACATCACTCTTGCTTGACTGAGAGTGTGTTCCATCAACCAGTTCAGGTGCAATATGATAATACTTTTTCCTATATTTGCCTCACTAAACTCACAAGCTTTCCCCAAATCAATCAGTATTAGAGAATGATGACCTGAAATGGTTACAACCAAAATGTTATCCGATTTAATGTCATTGTGTAATATTTTCTTTTCATGCAAATAAGCCAACACATCAGCAAGTTGAGAAGTAATAAACAACCATTTCTCTGGTGCAGATATGGTAAATTTTTCAACTTGACCATGCAAAATACATGTAATGTAACAGGGACAGAATCTGGGTTTCGATAAAATTCAGTTACAATAAAGTATGCATTTGGCAATTGTTCATTCCATAAATGATTGGCAAATTAATGTGACAACATCTTTTTAAAAATAATACTTCCTTCTGAACCATTGTTAATGTTGTTGTTTCATCAAAGTATTTTACGGCAACCGGTGTTGATCTAAATTTCTTTAGAACAACCTTTGCCAAGAACTGAATTACTTTCAGAATCGTCTAATAATGATGGATCAATAATGTTCAGGATTTCTATTGGCTGTTGTTGCTGTTTGCGAATGAAATTGCCGATAACACAAGCTTTGAAGCCTTCAATTTTGCCTTTTCATTCTCTGATTTTTGTCACATGTCATAATACTTCTCTTTGATAGATTTCTCTATTGTAATTGACTTGCTTAAGCTTTCATTATCTCCCTTAAGATTTGAAAGCATGTTAGACAGATCATTAGCTGATTGCCAAGAATGAAGCTTTCTTTTCTTGCGGGCCCGACGTTGTTTCCTTTTATTTTCCAACGAAAGTTTACGGGTTTTTTAGATCTATAAGAGATTAGGCATGTACATAAATTTATGTATCTCCTCTTCGTCAGGCAGCTTGGATAAGCACGCCACCCCAAAAAGGTGCCGATACAAGGCGGCCATAAGCCACCCTCTCGACAACAGAAACTGCATCAACATAAATGTATAGGTGCCTTGATTCCTGGCTTTGCAAAATTTGCTGTTAAGAACAGCACTGCCAGTGCAGGACAAGCCACTATCAACAATGTCCTTTTGTTCTGTAACTTTTATGACAAATGCACTTTTTACAGGAAAACTATATGTGGTATTTTGTTTTTAAAAACCCACAATGTTTTGCCAATTTAAAATTGCTGTTTGAAAAATGCACATTATAATGTTTTTTAAATTTGCTAAACTTTACAAATGTTACGTTTATGCTACAAATAATATACAGTTCTAATATCTTATTAATGCTTAGTGAGTAATGTAGCAACAAACCTGACTTTGTCTTCAATTTCATTGACAGTCTCACTGCAGTTACCAGATGTTGGCTTGTCTACTTCTAGACTGTTTCCACTGTATCCAGCTCCTTGCATTCTGGATGTGTGGCTTCAGGTACTGTATTTTGCAACTTTTGTAAAAGTTTAATGAATTTCATTCGGTCTCCAATAATTGGAATGAGTAGCTCCAGTGCCCTCGCAGTCAAATCTTCCAATACACTTCCATCAATCTTATTCTCTATTTTTGAAAAAAATCTATTCTTTTTTCAGTCAAACATGTTTAATGCTAATTATGATGAGATCTTTTTGACAATTGACAAACACAAAAAGTATAATCATTGGGCCTTTTATACTTGTAGGTGTCACATGGTCATACCGACCACATGGAAAATTTTCAGCACTGCAAATAGTCTTATGCATGCAGAGTCAGTTACAGCCTAGAATGAAATTCTCTCCGTGTAATTACACATTCATTTTAACACACAGCAGAGGAAAACTATAGCGGCAGTAAATTTTTCTACAAAGGCTGAAAATCGCCATGTTATCGCCGCGCACTTGGTCTTGGCTCCGGTTTCCTCGCCCGGAAAAATTGATAGTAAATAACTGTATGCAAAACCTTAACGTGTTGCGATATACAGAAAAGCTTAAGATAATATGGTTATTGCCATGATTTATTGACGAAATACGGTCGTGACATTTCGAGCAAGCGTTCTTGTGTAGCAGAAGAGTAAACCGACATAAAAGGTATGTAAATTAAGCGGACTTTGACACGCATCTCGACTGCGCCTTTTATACTGAGCAAAAAAAATGTTATTTTCATTTGTCGATTTGAGTGTGGGGTTTTGCGAAAAGGCAATGTAAACCGTTCGACTGATATAATGAAGTTGATAAAGAAATACTAATCAACACAGAACTACCAAGTGTGTTTGCGAGCACGTCTTTTGTTATTTGTCAATGAGTTGAACGAACCTTCAAATGTTTGGCAATAGTTTTGAAATAAATTCTCTATTAACCATTCTTTGACTTCCTCGATTGTTTTCGCCATTTCAAACAGTTTACACGAGAGAACGCGTAAAAAACCGCCAACACCAACTGAGAAGGAACGGAGAAAAGATCTGTTCAACTAACACCGAAGGAAGCAAGCCAGATGTGACGTTTTGTCACAGATTCTTTCGGAAATCGGAATTGCCGCAGATTATATGATTGGTTACCGAGTCATGGTGAAGCCTCACCAACGTCATCGTATGCTGTCAAGTCGTCATCGCTCAATCGTATTAACCATGTTTATCTGGTCACAATTCTATTTGAACTGGTCATGAATGCCATGCACTAGAATTTTCTAGGTATTTTTAAAACCACAAAGGGTTCGACAAGTAAGGACATATTTTTACATTGTTTTGTAATTTGCGCGTTGTCGGCGTTGATATTTTTAGACGATTGTCAAAATCGTTAAAGGCCGGAAAGTCCGCAGTGTTCTTCTCCTGCTGACATAGATTGGCTTTTGTGTATTCTAAACTTCGTTTTGACTTTTGAGCCATATTTTTAATAAGAATAAAGAAACAAGTGAAATGTTTCAGTTTTTCTTTCCTTGTTACAGTTTGTATTCACAACTCTTAAAAAATTAACAGTAAAAAATATTGTGATACTCATCATTTGATATTTTAGTGTCGATTAGCAACTGGCAGATACTCACCAGGGAATAAAGAATAAAACCTACTCCGAAGAACATTATCTTGAAACTTAAGATATATAAGTAATAAAAGAAGATGAAACAAGATCTACATGTATGTATTTTAAAACATCACCGTATTTCTTGTTTCATCTTGTTTTGACTTATCTTGCGTATCGAGAAAATCTTTCTTTATTTCCTAAATTTGTCACCAGGTAATAGCTTTTACTCCCCATGGGCATGGATCGTGAGAAACCACTGTTTTGTCACACTGCGCAATATGTGACGGCATGACCGACAGCAACAAATTTGACGAACTTCGAGTTTCTTTACTCATTCTTTGAGCTTTTTATTAAGAGAAGAAAAACAAGGATCGATGTTTACCTGCCCTTATTGCGCCGGTGAATATTCAGCGTGTACTTTTAAAAAACTGTTGCACCACATCAAGTTTCTCCACAGCCACGAGCCCAATGTTTTGATAGCATGTGGGCATTGTCATAAATCGTTTGAAAAATTCGGGTCCTTCAAGTCTCACTTATGGCGAAAACACAAAACGAAGGAAATCAATGAAAATAATCTGAATTTGGAAGGCGCTCCACAACCGGACTTAGTCTTAGACAGAGCTGAAGCTCATGAACTAGAGGGAAATGACGACCCCAACGAAGAAACTGAAGAAAACTTCATTGATAAAATGACACGGTTTATAGCATTATTCATATTGAAAACAATATAACACTGAAAATTTGGTAGAAGAAAGCTTACAAGCTTTTAAAGAAGAAGTGAAGTCATGTTTTCAAGAGAATGGCATTGATGTGCTACAAGTTGAGGGTTTAAATGGCATACTTCAGAAATCAAGCATCTTCTCTCAAGCCGTAAACCCAGTTGCTAATGAGTACCTGCAAGTGAAATACTTTATCGAAAAATTTAATTTTGTGTTGTTTTATCAGCTTTTCCTGAATGGTAGCTGTTCATATTTTTTAAGCCCGTGGGCGAAAAATCTCCCTTAGTACTATGTCTGTCAGGGGTGGATTTAGCGTTAATCAAATAAGTCATACGACTAAGGTAAAAAAATCCGCAAGAAAAAAATAATTATCGTATCGTTCTTCCCTCAGTCTCGAGATCGCCGAGATAATCGACTAGGTGAGACCGCCGACCGGCATGTTAACCCGCGTCGCGCGGTTAACTTTGTTCTTTCTCGATCAGCCGCTGTGATTGGTTGAATTTATAAATTAGCCTTTATAACGATCTGTGATTGGTTTGCCGGGTGTTCGCCGGATTTCTTTGTCTTTCTCGACGGATTTAGACCCCTTGTATCACCCTTTCTGATTGGCTTAATTTTTCAATAGCTCTTTACGAAGATAAACGGATTGGTTTAGCTGCGTTTTACTTTGTAGTTCTCGACTGATTTGTGGACTGATCAGTGGCGATTCTGACTAACTTGCGCTAGTCTGGTCGTATATTTACTACAAGGCACAAGTGGATTCTTTCGTTTCGAACATGGCTTTGCCTAATACAAACGTAATAGATCTTGATGTATTCGCTTTGAAGGACAACGACGAGATTGTGTTGCGAGAGATTTATAAAACGGGAAGTTTAATACCGTCGACTCGAGGGTCAACAAGCGAAGGATGCTTTGCGCACAGCCGAGCATTTTACCAAGATTGGCAAGACGCTTCAAAGGAATTTTGGCACTGAGATATACGTGGTAATATACGCCAACAATGACAAGAAGAAACCTCCTGCTGCTCTCAAGTAAGCAGATTTTTCTCCCTTAATTATTTTCTAGTTATTTATAAATATTAAATACGACAATAACAACCTTCGCCACGATTGAGACCACATGGCATGTCTTCAAATGAAAGGTGACCTTTATTATTGTTAGAATCTTATTTATTAATATATTTCTAGCTGTCCTTTCTTTCCTAGTCTTAATATCTACGTGTTTGTAGCGCAAGTAGCTCAAATTCATTGAGGGTTTTCCGCTTCTAATTCTTGTATTTTGAAACATGTCATCACCTTATTTATATTAATGTGCTTTTGATGAGACTAGCATTGTAGTAAAGAGTAGCAAAGAATTGAAATACAAGCTAAAGGATTTTGTCAAGATTGGATAATGTAGACTACAGTACTTCATAAATTGATAAAATAGATAGTGAGATCTGGCAATCATAATCATGTTATTTTATATGAGGCCATAGTTAGGGCCTGTTTGGTTTTCAAGGTAGGGTTACCCCTACCCTGGGTTAAAGTTATCACCCTGCTGCTTGGGTCAACTCCATTAGATGTGGTTACCAAGCACTAATGACAAGAAGCCTTGTACAAGTAAAAAGTTGTCCTGGGTAGGCGAGTTTAATAACCCTACCAGCTACTAGGGTAACCCTGTGGGTGATAGGGCTATCCTAGCATCTGGGAATTGCCTATACAGCTCTGTTTCGAGCTCCTGCATAGAGTGAAATGGTCCAACCTGCAGTATGGTTATCAGTTACATATAGAATATTTGAAGTCATGAATCTTATTTAATATTTGAAGTAGATGTATTGTATCTGTTGTTTATTTCTTGGTTAAAATATTAAAATCTGCTATTTTAATTACTGTAACATATAAATTGTAAAATTGTTTCTCAAATGAAATATAAAAATGAAACAATTTCCATTTGGACAAAATAATTTTTGGACATGATGGTACTTAGAAAATGCAAATTTTCCTCACTGTAGTGCCCTCAGAATGCATTATTACTATGATGAATTTCAATGTGCCAATCCACTGGGCTCAAGAACAAAAATCCATAAATTAGGTAATTATAAATTTATTGTTTTTATAGCTAAGTGTTATTAATACATCTATGTACATGACATGTACAGTAGACAGCTGAGTAATAAATATTGATGTGGTGTATTGTTTTTACTCATGCAGGAGCATTCTACTTCGTCCTTGGCAATTTAAGACCTTGTTTCCGGTCTGCTGTGAACAGCATACAGTTATTTGCCTTATGCAAGGTGACATGGATCAAGAAGTATGGAATTGACAAGATTCCATATATGATATGATATTCAGAGGAAGTATTGGACCATTTTCTGCAGACAACGTTGGGGCACATCTAATTGCTGGTTTAATAGAAAGTTTTAATGCTTTAAGAAAATGTCGTATCTGTATGGCTTCCAAGACTGACATACAAGTAAAGGTAAATAATTAAGTGTACATAAAGATGACCACCAATTTATATTATTTTATATTTGTTCAAATTAGCTTTTCCAGCCTGGAAAGTACAGGCCCCTGTACTTTATTTTTTATTTGATGATGATAATTATTTTTGCCTATCACTCTTGAACTTATACACGGCTTGCCTACTTTTGACTATATAATTATTATGACAGGCCACATTATGCCGAGTGAGCCTTTATTTTTTAATCATATTCAGCAGGAAAGAGACCGGTTCAGGCCGACCTCAGCAGGAATGGGTTAACCTCTTACATGTACTTGTTAATTTATATGTACATTGCATAATTATATGTACTGTATAATTGATTAATTGATATAATGATCCCTTATATCTTTTGTCAGTTTACAGAAGAATATTTCCAGCTACAAACAAGAGAAAGTCATAATAGGCATTTGTAAACTAGTGGAAAATTACCCCTCTTTATCAAGTGTGTATGGTGTGAAGAAAGATTCAGTTTTAAATCGGTCTCTTTATTTTCATGTGATTGATGGCCTTGACCTCGATATAATGCACGACCAGCTTGAAGGAGTCTTGCCTCTAGAGTTAAAGATGCTTTTGCAGATCTAATCTGATCGTAATCTGATCGTTTACTCACCCTTAAAACTGTAAATGAAAGGATTGGATCTTTTGACTATGGTCCAGTTGACTGTAAAAACAAGCCGAGTCCTTTGAAAGAGCAAGTATTTACATCAGACTCTGCATCAATAAGTCAGACCGGTACTATTATGAAATACACTTATGGACATATCTGTACATGTACTACACAAGCACCCACACAACTACAGTACATGCAAGTACATGTACCACAATTATCCACGAACAATTGGTATAACTGGATTAAGTACTGGTACCAATATTTCAAGTTGAGAGAACTTATTGTGAGTACATGTAATATGTATGCAGGAGAAAATAGTTACTGGATATTGTGTCTTGCACATGCCTGAAATATTGCAAATTTTTCTATTTTAGTCCTGCACACTATGAGTATGAATGCTTTAGTATACATTTGTCTTCAAGGAAACGTACCTGTAGGCTGTAGTTAAACGATTTTTTTAATTTACTGTGCTTACATATCTTAATGAGTAAATAATAGTTGACATGTTTAAAGGGATTTTAATGCATTAATTTACAATAGCAGTGCCATTGTTTTACTTCTTGCATTTTGAATAATATTTTAAATATTTTTTGACAATATAGCTACACAGATGTGGTGCCTTAGTCGTATGCTACCACTGCTGATGGGTGATTTGATACCACCTGAGACTTTTGCAAATTGAAGAAATTGTTTTTTTCCACGTACTTCAAGTGTGCAACTGGCTGCATACTTGGAAGTTTTGGTTAAAGAGTACCTTGAGACATTCAGTGAGCAGTATGCAAGAAACTTCATCCCTAAACAGCACTACATGGTACATTATGCCAGACAGATTATAAGGTAAGACAAACATTTTTCATTCCCCCCCCCCTCCCCCAATGTATGTATATGTGTATGCGTAATGTACCGGTACATGTATGTGTTTGTGTAACTTATATGTGTAATTTTAATAATTAATGGTTTAATATACATTTCGTTTTACAGGAGGGGGTCACTGGTAAGGAGCTGGGCAATGCGCTTTGAAGCAAAGCATAATTATTTTAAAAAGCTTGTGAACAAAATCAATAATTTTAAAAATATTGACTTATCATTAGCTAAGCGCCACAAGCGTATCTTCCCCAGGGGTCAAGTCTTCAATCGAATTTCGGACAGGTACATGCATTAAGATAATATAATATTATAAATAAATAAATATATAATTTGATGACAATGTTTTCTTTAATATAGGGATCCAAAATGTCTTGTGCGAGTTATTTCTTTATTACAGTATTTTCTAACTCATTTACATTGATTTGTATTTTCTTATTTATCAAAGGAAAAAGTATCACAGTTGGTGATCCAGGCCTTGGAGACAAACTGGTCGAATTACATCAAGGAATTAGCCAAACATCTTTATTGACAATGTATGTACAGTATGTGTATGTACAGTATATACATGTGTATTTTTCTATTTTGGTCACTTCAATTTTTCCATCCCAGGCCAAAGCTACGACAATTTTAGCCTGAGAAAACAGCCGCCTCTTGTTGCTCGTCCCCTCGCAGAGTCTCTTCCCCCTCGCAGAAGGGGCGAGCGATAATATCATTCAAACATATAAATCATTCAAACAAAAATACATATTGTATCTGCAAAACCAACAAAGCAATGACTAAAATTAAACTGATTGGAATATACTTGCTATGTAATCTGTATTATTTTATCTTGTTTTCTTGCATCTGTGTTGATATCACTTCTGCCATCTTAACTGTTGTCCTAAAACCTCTATTAGTTAAAATTCATCTTTAATTTATTACATCTATGTATAGTACAATGTGCTGTCATAAATCTCAACAATTTTGTTGGTAGTGGTGACAGTGCAGTGTAGATTTGAATATCCAATGCATGAAAGAAACACAAATTACTCTTGAGCATTTTTAACAGTGCCACATAACTAAATTAAAACAAAACTAAACTAAAATATTCATACAAACAATTTTCTCTGTTTATAACTCAAATGTTTAATATTTGCAAATAGACAGTAGTCAACTCGAAAGCTTTTTGCTACTTTGACTACTGCACATTTATGTTATTGATAATTCCCTATTTAACAGGGGCGGATTTAGCATACATCAGACCGGTCACGCGACTGATGTAAAAAATCACCAGAATAATTGCGCAATCACACAATATTTTAAACAGTCTTCTAAACTGACTGATTAGGTTTCAAATTCGCTTTTATCGTAATTTGCGAGTCAGCAAACACCGGGCAGGGATGACCGGTGGTCAGCGTTCACTTTGAGAGTTTTGACCGGTTTGCGGAGAGATCTGATTGGTGTTTGATCAATTTGACCGATCTGCACCGTGGCAACCACTTTTTTGACCGATTTGCGTCAAACCTGATTGGCTGTCGCGTTGATTTGGGGCTTTTTGACCGATCTGCACCATGGCAACCATCGATTGCTGAGTCAGCTGAGATACCGAGTAATTTATTCATTGAAACCTGAAGGCTTTTCACTGTGTTCGTCGTTTCAGTTATACTAGTTCTGTATAAGCGTTTTCGAACGGGTTTTAGCTGCTTTTAACAGCAACGATGAAGAAATACTGTGAACAATCTACGATGATTTGTTATCTAGATTACACAGTCATCGATTTATTTCAAGCGAGGAACATTTTAATAGACGCGATTGAAAGCGTCTGAATTTTGGCGCCGCGCGGAGTCATTTATTCCCCTACTGCTGTAAGGTAAGACTGGTAAGTTAAGGTCGTCTTAGTTTCATTTCAAATATACAAACAATCTAGTGTCGAATATATGTGTTTTTGTCCAGTCTCAATATCGTATTATTTATCATTTTGCGTCCTAGTGAAGTCTGAGTTCAGAGTTCAGACATATATTTATTCAGCAAGGCGGCATTAGCATATTCCACGCTTGCCAAGGAGCTCTTAATATATGAATTTGAAAGGATCAATTGATCCTTAAGCCAAGGTTTAGTCCAACGTTAAATTGGATCTTTCTTTTCATGATTTTGAATTCAAATTATGGTTAGTCTCGCTATCTTGCTCTGATAAGATATATTTTAACGGCGCGTTCGTGAAATATGACCCCAGGTTAGTCGGTAGATAACATATAATTTATTAAATTAGAGAAAATTACACGCTACAAGGTCTTTGAGACAGTGAATAATTAGTTAATTTTGGAAGGCATGCATGGGTGTTTGCGCCTTTCTCGTTCGGCTAATATTTTAGTGCGGCTTATATTTTAGTTTGGCTAATATTTTAGTTAGGTTTGTAAAAATATAAATGCTGAACATCCAATTTGGACAAATGTTTTGTAAACATAATAAAATGTGCCATTAAAAATATGTTTTAAAAGTTTCAAAATTTTGCTCAAATGTGCTGTCAAGTCGTGGGAAATGCCGTTTTAGAGACCCCAATTTAAAAAAATTTCCGGACCCCCCTAGAACCGCGGACCACAACTTTGACTGACGTTTTTAAAATTCTAAATCCGCCCCAGTTTAATATTGTAATTAATTGTATTTTTTGTAATTATGTAACTCTTTACTTTGTATCTAATCTTAATATTGTGGAATTAATAAAAATCAAAAAGAAGCGGCTGTTTTCTCAGGCTATGACAATTTCATGCTGTGTAATACTACACAATTTTATTTGGCAAATCTTGGAAGCTGCTGGCACATCTACAATTATAGTAGCTTTGTGTGTAGGCAGGGTAAAACAACACTTTGTTTTATTTAATTTTATTTTCCATGTGTTAACTGATTAGCCATTACATGTAAGTAATTGGTAGAAATTTTGTTTTCTTATAATTTATCCAAATGCATGCAAGGATTTATCAAAATTTGCATGCTATTTCACGTACATGTAAGTCCCTGAATTCCTCTTAAGTTCCTGAATTACAATACTGTATTATTATATCATACAGGAGTTCTTGGATAAAAGTTTTGGGAACAAAGTATGCTGTTGGCTGTGTTATTGTAACTGGCTTGACTTATGGGATTCCCTGTTTTGGTGGAGTAGATGAGATTATTCTATTGGATGGAAGTATTGTTATATTTAAATATACAACATTAGATGTTATGGAGTACGAAGAACATCTTAATGCATACAGAGTTGTGCTGGTAAACGATGTCAATTTAATCAAGAAAGAAAATCTTATCGATTTCCACCCTCTTGGATTGCATAAAGGATTTGCTTGTAATGGAAACAAATTATTTGTAGTCCTGCGTTACAGAGTTGACTACATGCAGTAAATGTTAATAGCATTCATTATATATACAACTACATGTACATATACAATATATATAATTGAAGTAAACTATTAAAAGGTGCTGATTATATACATGTATATATACTAGTAATTTTCAGACTGGGTTACAAAGCTTAACCACGTTAAGTGGCCTGAAATTCCAGCTTGCATAGTTTACGATGAAATACTGTAAAACTATTGATTATTTATTTGACAATTTCAGCCTTATTTTACTACCAAGGCTAACTGGTAAGTTTAGCTTGACTAACCAGGCTAACATTTACCATGTAAAGATTTTATTTAGCCTGGCCAGAATTTTATAATTGTGTACTACAATTAATTAAACTATAATAAAGTGGCTAATTTTAAATTAATTTTGTACCTGGCCAACTAGCGTGGAAACTTTTTATGTAACCACCTCATAAATGACCTTGGTTGTTTATATACTGTAAATATATAGCCAGAAGCAAACACACAAATGAGTCTGAGAGAATTTGAAAGTTTGTGTTTGCAAGGGTTTTTTTGTGTGTTTGTGAGAGTTTTTTAAACAAACTTTGATATTTAAATAGGAGCTTTGGACTTTTGCATGGTTAGCTATATCTAATTGATTCAAACTAAATATAATTGTCGTGAATCTATATATTGTCTTGGTTAAATTTCTGTTAACTCAGTTGCATTTCACTCAACGTAATTTGTGTAATTTTAATACCAATTCCTTTATTCATTTTCTCAACTAAAATAAAATTTGTCTGATAGCATACTGGTTTTGCAAAGCTTTACTCAGTGTTTGAGTACTGCTAATGTTTTTTCGTTTTTAATACTCGGGCTTTGAATAACCTAACTTTAATTTACTCTAACCTGAGCTCTAACCTTGAGTGAACTCAAAAGATTGAGTAGATATACTCGAGCATTTGAGTAAAAGATTTACTCAGTATTTGAGTAATGTTCTTTCGTAATGTAATTTACTCAGGCCTTGAGTAACCTAATTTTAATTTACTCTGACCTTGAGTAAATTCATTCAATTTACTCACAACAATGGGTAAACTGTCTTGCTCAAAATAAGCTTTACTCGGTGTCTGAGTAAAACTGCCATTTTACTCAAATAAATGCGTAATTTTACTCAGTTGTTTTACTCAGGTTTTGAGTGAAGTAAACTGAGTGATTTTACGCAACTCTTTGGGTAAAATTACTCATGCCGTCTTTTGACTCAAAATGTTGAGTAAACTTTTACTCACAAGATTGAGTATTTAAATGCTTGAGTGAAAACCTTTACTCAGCTTTTTGAGTTAATTCACTCAATGTCTTGAGTAAAATGTCAAGTTTACTCAAAAATTGAGTAGTTTTACTCGTAAATTGAGTAATTTTACTCCTGCTTTTTTTGCAGTGTACCTTTTATTTTCATCCTCTCATCCCAAACACACTAAACAATCCATTCCATACTCTCAATTTCTGCGACTTCGCCGCCTATGCAGTGATGACAAAGACTTGGTGCCAACCATTGTATTTTGGACATGAAAGTTTGTGCCATCTCACCCATTTCTGGCGGTAATGTCAGCCGCAAAAGACTTGAAAAGCGTCTCATTTTCAAAATTGGTACCATTCATCCTCACGGACACAATGAACGTTTTTCTTTTATTTAACACCTCTGAAGACGTTTCTGTTTAGCAAGGGCGGACATAAACAGCGTTTTCACTTTATTAATTTATCTATTTTCACTCTCGCTCATCCTTTTTACACCCCCTCCTTTTTTGCTCATCGACGGTATGAATGGCAAATGTCTTTCGCATCTCATCGACTTGTTATTGTTATTTTGCTTTGATTGGTTAATTTTTCGCATCTCATCAATCTGTTATTGTTATTTTCATCTGATTGGCTTCTTTTTGGTCACATGATTACCTTTCGTATATAAGCTCATTGTTTGTTTACACTCTTTACGTTTCTCTCTGACGAAGGGCCTTCGCTTGAAACGTTAGACTCCTACGTTCTCTGTTTCGGCAGTATATCTAACCTTAAATATATTTCGATGCAATACGTTATGTGTTGGAAGCGCGTCGACGATTGAGTGAGATACAAAACATCGTTTATGGAAATACCCAAGAAAGTCAAGCAAAACAAAATAACTACATGATCAGAAGAGTTCGCGTAGGAAATTCGAAATTGGAGATAAGGTTTTGGTGTTACTCCCGACACCTGGTAGTAAGCTAGAGAGCAAATGACAGGGTCCCTATACGGTCACTAAAATTTTTGAGAATGGCTTTAATTACGAATTAGATAGAGAAAAAGCAAAAGCGGACGTATATAAATTTATTAAGACTTTGTAAAACAAGAAAAGAATTAGCATCTTTTGCCGCCTCGGGACCACCGACTGAAAATTTATCTCATGAACATAGTTTCCCTTTTGTTGAAAAGGAGGAGACGTGGAAAGATGTTGAAATTTCGTCGGAATTAAGTAAGGAACAGGTGGAAAAGGTTCAGGAGTTACTAAGGAATATTCGGACATTTTTTCGAACATCCCTAGTCGTACTAATGTAGCTGTTCATAGTATCGGCACAGGCCAAGCTAGTCCAATTCCTTCGGCCCCTTATCGGGTCCCTCAAAGTTTAGTTAATGCAGTGAATAAATAATTAAATCAGATGCTAGAAATGCGAATAGTTAGACCTTCAAACAGCCCTTGGGCATCGCCAGTAGATACCCCCCCCCCCATATAGGGACCAAAGGGATGCCGCCTCATTAATATTCAGCATGACGCACGGTGTGACGCACGGTGTGACTCACGGTGTGACGCACGGTGTGACGCACGGTGTGACGCACGGTGTGACGCACGGTGTGACGCACGGTGTGACGCACGGTGTGACGCACGGTGTGACGCACGGTGTGACGCACGGTGTGACGCACGGTGTGACGCACGGTGTGACGCACGGTGTGCATCACAGTGTGACGCACGGAAGTAATAAACGGAGCCAGCATAGTAGGACATGTTTGGATAAGACTGGGATAATTAGTGCGCATGAAGCTATATAAGCCCGGTGATTCCGTATAGTTGTTACTTTTCCTAAAGTGTTTTACTTGTGGAGTTTACTTTCTGCGATATAGCGTTTTCTTGGGAGATATTTTCGAAGTGTTTTTGTCTGATTTTAAGGTAAGATGTTTTGCACTTATTCGTTTTATATTGCCTGACGACGTTCACTATTTGCGTATTTTATCAGAGTTTAATATACGTTTTGTTTTATTGACAGCAATGGATCTTATCGTTGTAATCAAAGGTTGTACAACCGTCGAAGAAATTGAGGCGCTGGAATGGCTGTTTGATTTCGAGGATAGGCATATTGTCGAATGCCTTGGAGCGTGATTTGGAGAACGAACGTTGTGGGATTTCTACGGTGTTAATGGATGGTTGGTCGGACGAACAACGCGAATCCTTCAAGCGAGACTGGAACGATGATTCGTTTATGGCCGAGATGGACGATATCCCCGGCGGTCAAGCCCCCGAACCGGCGATACCCTCGTTAATGGATGGTTGGTCGAACGAGCAAGACGAATCCTTCAGAATGGATTGGAACGACGATTCATTTATGGCCGAACTAGAGGATATTTCTGATTGTCAAGTCTCTGGTGAGCCGTCGGTACCCGAGGTATCTATCCAGACTGGAGAAGGAAGCCGAAAACGAGCCGCTAAACCAAGTACGGAATCAATACCAAGTAAGAGATCTAAAACTGTTCCGTTATTTACAATAAAAACTGTTAAGCAAGTACGCGTGAAAAAGTTTAAGACCACGGGCCTTGATTATCGTGTTCAGTTTGGCGATTTACAAGTCCAAGGTTTGCCTGATGTCCTGAGGCAATTACATCATGTATTTGAAAGTCTACTCGATCGTGTTACCGATGGTATTGCTATGCATGATCAAGTCCGGTTTATTATGCATTCGCCTCAACTTGAATATCCCATTTCATTAGCATTTATGCCTCGTGAAAGATTAACAGTCGAGAGAATCTTAGCCGAAATCGAAAGAGTTATTCAGTCGAATGATTCGTTTAAGTTAGATGATTCGATTACTGTCAATATAATCCATGTTGAGATGCCGTACGGTGGAACGGGAAGAAAGCGAAAGATTGCCAACTTAGATAAGTATCTTACCAACAAAAGGGCTATAGTTCGCATTCAGAACAAAGACGATCTCTGTCTCGGTCGGGCTATCGTCGTAGCCAAAGCCAAAGTCGATAACGATGAGAGGTATGAGAATATTAGAAAATCAGGGAGCCACTACAAGGTAACCTTGCTCATGAACTGCATGAAAATTCCAGCGTACCACTCGGACAGTGCGGTATCGAAGAAGTGAAAAAGTTTCAAGCCTATTTGACCGATTACCAAATAAACATTGTCTCGAAAGAACATCTGAACGCTCTTATTTACTCTGGCCCTGAGGCACCGAAGCGTATTTATCTCTACTCCCACGAAAACCACTATGACGTAATTACAAGCATGCCAGCTTTCCTCGCTCGTAAGAAGTACTGCCACGTCTGTAAGAAAGGTTATGATAAAGTGGAAGACCACCTCTGTGGCGATACGTGCAAGTTATGCTACACGCAAAACTGTCCGATTACAAGCTGGGTATTTTGCAACGATTGCGCTCGATTTTTCAAGAGCCAAGAGTGTTTCGACAGGCACAAAGAAGCCGTGGGCGAAAAGCGTTCAATTTGTGCATCCGTTGTGAAATGTCAACACTGCAAACAGGTGGTGAAACGAGCTAATGAACACCCTCAGAGACATCACTGCGGTCTTGTTCCGTGTACAGTTTGTCAAGAGTATGTGGTCCCTGAAGACCACCAGTGCTATATTCAACCGGCAAAGAAAAGAAAAACCACTCGCGAAGCGCAATCGGACACGAATGATTTAGTAGATGACGAGGCGGAAGTTGGGGGAGACGAGAATGAAAACGACGGGAGCGAGGGAGGTTACAATCAATTATTTTTCTTCGATTTTGAATCCGTGCAAGAAGGCGGCGAACACGTACCGAATTTATGCGTTGTTCACGACGAAAGCGGTCAAGAGTGGGTGTTTAGCGGTGCAAATACACGGGACGAATTTTGTGAATGGTTATTTCAAGACCACAATTCGAACAGTCTAGTGATGGCTCATAATTTCCAGGGATATGACGGGTATTTCATCCTACAATATCTCCATAAGAATGGTTTGGTACCGGAAGTTATTATGAACGGTGCAAAGATATTAACACTAAACGTTCCAGAATTAGACATTAAGTTTATGGATTCGCTATGCTTTATCCCAATGAAGCTCGCGAGCTTTCCGAAAACGTTTGGTCTGAACGAACTTGCCAAGGGTTATTTCCCACATCACTTCAACACCGAAACCAACCAAAACTACCAAGGTCCTATACCCGACGCAAGCTTCTATGATCCAGACGGAATGCCTGCCGATGATCGTGACAAGTTTTACCAGTGGTATAATAATCAGAGAGCCAATAACTACGTTTTCGACTTTCAAGAGGAAATTCTGAAGTATTGCCGATCGGACGTCGACATCCTTCGACGTTGTTGCCTAGAATTTCGCGAACTGTTTCGTTCTGTTACTGATATCGACCCGTTTAAAGATTGTCTCACAATTGCCTCGGCATGCAACTTAGTCTTTCGAAAGAACTTTCTTCGTGAAAAAACAATTGCCGTTATTCCACCGCATGGTTATATGCCCTAAAATGGTTAGCGTATACCGCGCAATGCAACGATATTTCCATTCGGCACTCTCGCAATTTTGGCGAGCAACGTATCGGACAGTACCGTGTTGATGGGTATCATGCAGAGTCAAACACCGTCTACGAGCTCCATGGGTGTTTCTGGCACGGCTGCGTCTCTTGTTACGCCAGAGACACCGTTAACCCCGTCAGTCAGCAAACCATGCAAGATTTACATCAACGCACGCTCGAGAAAACGCGTTTTCTAAAACGTCAAGGTTACAACGTGATTGAGATGTGGGAGTGCGACTTGAAACGTCAACTCGAAGCAAACTCGAACATGAAAACGTATTTCGATAATTTTGAAATTTCTGAGCCTCTCGAACCCAGACACGGACTGTACGGGGGGCGGACGAACGCGGCGAAGTTGTTTCATCAATGCCAGCAAGACGAGCAAATTCATTATGTGGACTTTACAAGTTTGTATCCCTGGACGAATAAGTACTGTTCATATCCAGTGGGCCATCCTGAGATTATCACCGAGAACTTTGGCGATATCACAGAGTATTTCGGTTTGGTTAAATGCACCGTTCTCCCCCCACGTGGTCTTTACCATCCGGTTCTACCGTATCGTGCTCACGGAAAGCTTATGTTCCCGCTGTGCCAAACTTGTGCTGACGGATTGAACCAAGAGCCACGCAATCATACAGACCAGGAGTGTGCAATTCAGGGTACTTGGGTCAGCAATGAATTAGAGAAAGCGTTGGAGAAGGGTTATCGTTTGGTTAACGTTCACGAAGTATGGCATTTCCCTAGACAGAGCAACGAGCTCTTCAGCGAGTACATCGATACATTCCTGAAGATTAAGCAAGAATCCAGTGGTTTCCCCGAGGGTTGCGACACCGATGAGAAAAAGCAGCAGTATATCGACGAGTACTATCAACGCGAAGGCATCCTGATGAATCGGAACAAGATCGAGAAAAACCCTGGCCTACGTGCAGTGGCGAAGTTGATGTTAAACTCGTTCTGGGGTAAGTGTAATACTTCAAAAACTTAGTGGTAAAAATGGGGGAAGTAAGTTAAATTGAACAGAATATTGATACGGTTATCTTCTTTTTTTTTGTTTGTTTGCAGGAAAATTTGCGCAGAGAACCAACATGACCCAAGTAAAACTTATTACAGATCCGCAAGTGTATTTCGACATGTTGACATCCGATGAGATTGAGGTGACGGACGCCTCGTTTGTGAGTGACGACATCGTAGAGCTACGATATGAGTACAAAGGCAACTTCATCCAGCCGAATGCCAAGACAAATGTGGTGATTGCTGCTTTCGCAACTGCTCACGCCCGGTTAAAGCTCTACAGCACGTTGGAACAGCTCGGAGAAAGAGTTCTATATTACGACACGGACTCTGTGATTTACGTGAGTAAACCAGGAGAGCCAGAACCGGAGACAGGCGTCTATTTGGGCGAATTGACGGACGAATTGGACGGTGATAACATTACGACTTTTGTTTCTGGTGGCCCGAAGAACTATTCTTACGAACTTAGTAGCGGAAAAACGTGTTGTAAGATACGAGGTATCACTTTAAACTTTCAAACATTGGAAACAGTTAATTTCAATGTTATGTGTGATTTAGTATATCTTAATGTTCTGTGTGATATGGAAAACACAGGTCCAGTGAAAGTATCTGTAGATATACCATTCAAAATTACCAGGAATACTAGCACAAAGCAAGTTATCACAAAACAACAGCACAAGGATTATAGGATAGTGTACAATAAACGAGTAATTGTAGAAAATTTCAACACCATTCCGTACGGTTACTAATTTTTGCACATGGGGTCTGTAAATAATTGTAAATAGTTTAGGTTTTTAACTTTGTGTGCTGATAATTAATACTTTTGTGTGTACTTGTAATATAAATAGGAAATTTAATAATATATCTTTTATTAACACTACCTGTTGTCTTATTTTCTGGCGTGGCGGTTCAAGGGCTTAATGAGGGCCTTTTAGAGCAGATGGGTAGGGGTGGGGGTTAGAGGGGACAGGGAGTGTATTCAAGCGATAGGGCCATAGGGCCACGAAAAAGGCCCCCAGGGCCATATAAAGTATTTATTTTTGAGTACCTTTTCAAATCGTTCATTTGTATCATGCCTCGAAGGCGTAAGGATTGTCCTGTCTGTGGCAAGCAAGGTTTATTAAGATTAGCAAATCATTTATCCAATGTTCATCACCTCTCTTCAAAAGATAGACAATCGTATTTGATTAGCGCTAAAGCTTCTCCTATAGATTTAGAAACTTTGTTAAACGAATTACACAGACTTATCCGAAATACTAAGTACACAAAACGGGCACAATGTACGAAGCGGCCAAAATGGTATAAATAAGATTTCACCAGATCGGTCTGCTCAGTTTAACTATGTACTCCATACAGCTAACACACCCTTTTGGTCTCTTGGTCTCTGGAGGTACTAAGACAGGCAAGACAACATTTGTGAAACAGTTATTGGCTTATGCTAAGATCATGATCGACCCACCTCCGGAAAACATCGTGTATTTTTATACAGAATATCAAGATACATTTGCTGAAATAGAAACCCTAATTCCAGGGATTCAGTTTGTCCACGGTTTGCCCCAGTCGATGTTGGATAACATTAACCCCCAAACAAGAAATCTATTTATAATTGATGATATGATGGGAGAAAAAGACGCTGAAATTGCTAAACTCTTTACGAAAAAATCGCACCATGGGAATCTCAGTGTAATTTATATCGTGCAAAATTTGTTTCATCAAAGCAAAGATCACCGTACCATCTCTCTCAACGTTAGTTACTTAGTCCTCACGAAAAATGTCCGCGATGCTAGTCAAGTAATTCATCTGGCCAAACAGGTGTATCCCAGCAACACAAAGTTTTTCCAGCAAGCCTATCAGATGGCAACTAAAGAGCCATATTCCTACTTGTTTGTCGATCTGACTCCGACCTGTCCCGATGAAATCCGACTAAGATCCGGGATCTTTCCAAGTGACACCCACTACGTGTACCAGCCCAGAGTATAAAAGGGGCTGTTCAGTGACAATGCGATCATTTGACCATGTCTGCTTGTATAAGAAGGAACTGCGATGTTTTAAAAGTATTGGCAAAGTGTAATCCTCAACTGCGAAACGCAATTATAAAAGCTGCCTACGACGATTTATTAGAAGCCATTAGACAGTGTCTTTTGAACGTGTGGTGTGAAACAATTAAGATTACTCCGAAAACAGCAAGGAAACTAGCCCCTTATAACGATCATATTAAGTTTGTTGCAGATAAACGTCATCCAGTAAGAAAAAGAAAGAAAGTTATTCTACAAGAAGGCGAAGGTTTTCTACCGTTTCTCCTAGCTCCTGTACTTGAACAACTGGCGAGTTTTTTAACCAAATAATGGAACACGTCAGGAGATTGGTGCTAGTTCCAGAACATATGACAGATCGAAGGAAACCCTTGGTCACTCCTTTAACAGCGCAGGTGAATGAACTAGATTCAGAAATGCAAAATCTTCTTAAACATCAAGATATAACACAAGACGAGAAAGTGAAAATGTACGATCAGTCGCTTCAACGTTATCTGAATTATTACGATAAAAGAATGAGTACACCAGTACGAGTACACCAGTACGTGTAAACGTCGTATCGACACCCGCAGCAGATGAGAAACCTGAAGAATCAGCGAATACAGAAAAGACTGCTGAAACAGAACCCTCTGAGTTGCCTGGAGAGATAGAAACTGACATTTTAGAAAGTGTACCCGTAACAATGAAATCAAGAGCTCGACAGTTGGTTAAGAAACTTAAAGCGAATAAAGACCTCATAGGATGGACTGACCAAGGACAGATGGTATTTAAAGGACGACCCATTCCGGGTACAAATGTTATCGACTTGGTCAACGATTCTCTACGCCAACGAAAGAATTGCAACCCTGCTGGATGGCAGCTTTTTGCAAAACCATTAGGAAACATGAATGTTCCTGAAGGCATTATCAGAAATGAAAATCGTTTGAGTATGTTAAGAGAATATAAGACCAAAGATATTTCAGACACCCCCCTGACGTCACAAGTAGCCCCAGCAACATCAAAAAGAACAAAACAGAAACGAAGAGACAAAAACTTACATCCATATAAATGAGTTAAATAAATTTATTCCTTGTAAAGCTATGATATTACAATAAAGAATTGTTTACAACATTAATTGTCTTGTATTTATTACACACAATAATATTTACGCATAAAGTCACGAACTAGCATATCATTCCATTCTTTATTATCAGTAAACATGCCAACAATTGTTGACATGGGTATATTTCTACATCTATGTAAAGCATAAAACAAACAATATTGTCCACACACGCGAGACCCTAACGACTGTAAAGCTTGTTCATTCCAAGTAAAACTGCTAGCATGATCTCGTAAAAACGTTTCAAAAGTTTTGCTATAAAAGCCCGGTCCTTGTCCGTACGAGTCCATGAACTCCCCTTGTCCATCCGAAGTGAGATAAATTGCTAGCCAATGTGTACCAGGCCCATTACTAGGATCCACATACAGAATAAAACCTCTAGGTTTTTTCGGTATCTGACTTGGTAGACGATCCGATGGTAACACGTCTTTAAATACGGTATTGGTAAATGGATCACTTTTCAGAACGTTTAGGATTTGTAGAGTGTTCATCTTAACAGCTAAAGTCGCATAGAACGTTTCGGTTGGCGTCAATTCTCCAAGCACCACGATATTTATAGCTGCTGTCAGAGCCGTTCCAAATTGACATTCTATCGATACGTTTCCATTTTTAATCGGTTGAATATGATCGCTCAGACACAGATCAGCTGTCAGATCAAACACGAATAGAGTGTACCCATTGGCGTATTCGTCTCGTGTAATACCATTGCCATCATTTTGAAATAATTTGTTAGTACCAGCATACAAGGTTTGGAAAGCGGACACGTAGTTACTTCCTCTCGCAGCAGCAAATTTCAGTTGTAGGGGTTTTCCAGGTAAACGTTCGCCATTTACCGTTAGACCAAGAGAAGTGATGTCGTAGTTTTTGAAATTGAAAGGATTTTTGGTATAGGTACCATTATAAGCATCTGCATCCACCATTCCGATAACCACTCGATTAGGTAGAGGGCCTTGAAATATATTTGGTTGATTGCCTGACATATTTCCTCTCGGTACAGAAACCACTTTACAACTGACACGATTAATAGGGTACTTGGCCGTGACACGTTGAAGGGCATGGGTATGAGCCATCATAACGGTAGAAGAGACGTTGACACGTCGAACGCGAAATACACATTCTTCCAAAACCACTTTAAAGTCAGGATGATCTGCTGACGATACCAGGGAAAATGGGTTTCTCGAACGCACTAATTTGAGTTTGATTGGTACAGAACCAAGTATATAACAGTCTTGTGCAAACAGGTCTGAATGGATTCTTCCTTCCATAGCCACAGACTTACTTTGACTTGCATGAACATACCGTAGTTTCAAACCCTTGTTTGCATCGGCATCTACTGCTACAGGGTTCACGACATCCATTCGACCAGCTTGATCTTTATAGAACAGCGCTGAGGTCAGATGAGATGATTTTGCGTCTTTGCTAAAGTTCAGTACAGTTTCCATATATGATCGGTAGGGATAACCAGTGCTCGACGGTGTGACAAGTTTGTTGTTCAGGTAAACTTCTACTTGAGAAAATAAAGCATGCATCCACAGATTTACAGGTCCGACTTGAACATTTTCATCGAGATTAGATCCATCATTGTTGGTTATTTTTGCTTTCACGTGTAGGTAACTGTTTGCTAAATCGGTATACACATCAGAATTTGCAGCACACAGAAACTCAATAGTATCTGAAGCTCCGATACTCGATACTGGATCTATATCTTCCCAAAATCCTTTATTCATTTCTATTTGTGTACCAGGCATTACAAATAAATCTAATTCTGATTTTCCACACTCACACGAATCTTTATGTAGGGCACTAAAAGCTTGACTCATGATTTGTATTTTATAAACGGTCCAATCTGTGCTTCCGTAGGCTCAGATGTTTTCTTCTTCACAGTTTGTGAACGACTGACGGTTTTACGTTTTGTGTTGACTTTTATAGGAGAATTCACCCGTTTGCGTTTACGACCGGCTCCTGATCACATCAATCATGACTTTGTGTTTACTTGCAATTGAAGAAAATTTTATCTTGGCTCGTGCCTCTTTGTTCATGCTACGGTTTAAAGCCCCCACCAGCTCAGCAATGGTGTTATAGTGGCCATCTGGGATAATACCCGTATCGTCATATTTTGTTCCAGCGTTATAGAGAAACGTTTGTTGACTACCTTTTCGAATCGCGCTCCATGTATGGGGATAATATAACTCTGACAAAGCTACTTCCCAGTCGCCTGTCAGTTGTATAGTTTCAGCAAGTTTCACTTTAAAATTTGCTACAGTGTTATCTGGAAAATATTCCATAGAGCTATTGCTTGGAAGCGTTAAATAAAACTGTGTTGCCATGTCGAAGAATAATACACAAATGAACACAAATTGTAAAATACACACATTTTTATTTCGTTATATCTTTTACATTATCGGCTGATACCCAAGAATTAAAATCTTCAGGGTAGCCTAACCATTGTACAAGATATTCTCTACGTTTACCACGCATGCGTGACGTAATTACTCTTTCTATTCTATAAAAGTCACTATCTGTCTTTGCAACTCTTTGCAATTCCTGTTCGTAAAATGTTCCTTGTAACTCTTCTCCGTGATAATCAGCAATCTTGTACACTGGCGGTCGTCTGGGTACTCGCTTCGTGATGGTGAACACCTCTTCGGTCCAGTTAGGTAAGTAACCTTTCTTGAATGTACGTCTTGCTTTGCTAATCCGAACTTGGTCATCAATGTTGAATTTATATTTGATGGGTTTGCTGGACTCATCACCATACAGTTTTTGCCATACAATACTTTCGTTTTCTCGATTAACATCAGCTGGTCTCATCCCAATACTACGGTGTCTCGAATGGTTGTAGGAATATACTAATTTTTGTTGTACATCGGTATATTTCAACGTATTCTTTGCTGTAAAATATTTCCACATTTTCCCCTTTAAGGTTCGGTTAAATCGTTCAACGATGGATGCCTTGGTATCGTTGTGTGTTGTAAAAAATCGAATATGTTTGTCCTTCAATAACTTTTGAAAACGTTTATTGGTAAATTCTGTTCCTTTATCGGTATGAAGTTTTTCCGGCTTCCTTCCTTTCTTTAGTATCTTTTCAAAGGCTTTAACAAGACTCTCTGCAGTCTTTGTTTTTAATGGTTCCACCCACGCAAATTTGGACAGTACATCAATAACAGTTAAAACGTATTTATAACCATTATTTGTTTTACTAAGCGAGTCCATAATTACTAGATCCGCCTCCCATTGTTCATCCATCGCTCCAACAATAACACGATTTCGCTTGAAAATATGTCGTACGGGTTTATGCAAAGTATAGGTATCTTGCTGTCTAAGCCATGTTTTTATCTTGTTTCGGGATATCTGGAATTTTCCGTCACTTTTTACGACACGGTATAAGGCATCTATGCCTCAAAAACTTGCTGGACTTTTTGCGTTGTAATACAGGTCGTGAAGGTACTGTTCTGCCATCTAATTCGGATGCCTGTATCACAATCTTCCCCCCCCCACAGCACGCCGAGATGCAGTGAATCTTTCGAAAAATAAGTCATGCAGACTTTAAGATCGATCTTTCCAAGTTTCAGTCCATCAGCCCTCCAAAAATGGTATTATATGGCAAACACCACCCCATTGTTTAGTCGGCCAGCGTTAGCCACCACAACGCCGACAGATGTACAGACAACCACCTTGAAATACATGGAACCTTTTTTGCGCGAACGAAAATTGCAAGATCCACTACCAAATTCATGGCGAATTGAGACATCGGTAGGCTTACCAGACGCCAGTGGAGTAGGCTTACATCGGTAGGCTTACCAGACTGTCAGTGGCACCAGAAGCCAATCCAAGCGACTACAGTCCAAGCGACTACAGTCCAAGCGACTGGGCTAGCGGTCGGTGCATATACTTTTCCTAATAATCTGGTCGGCCGCAGCGATGGTCCCTGTTAGTGGTCAGGGGGTTGGGAGCGCGTGGCGTAGCTACGGGCATAATGGGTCGGGTCTAAATACCGGTCATGCGCCAATGTTTGCATCATTATCGGGGTTCGCGTTAGTGTTACTTTTATGATCATATATATGTTTTGCTGTTGTGATCCCGCCTGACAATATGCCTAAAATGGGACAAATGGTGATATGGTTTCGACTAATCTAAAAACATCATGTTCTAGCAGCTTGTCTTTTTTCAAATCATTTGTTAATTCATCGGATGACTCAATTGCGTCAAGACCTCCTAATGTGTCTTGCGAATCCTACAACAATACACAACGTCAAGTCGCTATAATACCCGTGGTTCTTTTCATCTCAATTACTATGTCAGGATGGCTCGACAAGACTACTTTAAGAATTCATACTTTCTTAGAGTTACGGTCCTCTGGAATGACCTCCCCCTTGATTTGAAACGTACTGATCTCTTGTCTAGGATCACTATAAAATCAAATTTGAACATTATTATTGTTTACCAGGAGAATAACTGATCTTAGTTATTAAGTTAGTGTTGTAATATGAACTTTTATGTTATTTCTATTTTATTTTTATGTTTGTGTCCTAAGGGTTAAGCTATCAATTGGGAAATTCCTGTTGCTTTCTCCTGTTGCTATTTATTAGTTATGCTATTTATTTACGGATTGTGTATTTATGTCTTTTTATTGTATCAGCGACGAAAATTCATTAAACTAAACTAAACTAAATTAGGCTGGGACCAGTTTTGTGAATGCCCATACTACTTAGAGTGGCTACAAAACGGTCGGGCCGCGCAGCCAACTTGATTCCCGTCCGGCAGTTAAACTGCTCCTGGGAGCACTGCCCACCACTTCACGGGCCCCGTATTGTCAGTTAAATTTTTTGCCAGGTCCTTTTACCCTGGACCAACCCAATTTATTGGTGCCAAATTTCCTTTGACAGATAATTTTCTGCCATATGAAATTCCATCGAATCCGGCTTGACTCAGGTCAGGCGTTATTAACCGCTCGTGGGAGCACTGCCCGCCACTTCTTAGGCCCCATACTGTTAATTAAATTTTCTGCTGTGTATATACTAGGACTAGCCCGATTATAGGGGACATAAAAAAATATTATCTAAATCTAAAGTATATGGTGAATAAGACACTTAAAGAAAAACCAATATATCCATTTATGGCAGGATCAGACAACACCCCAAAGTTGAATGAAGCTATAAGAGATTACAGGGCTGAATAGCGACCTATGAAGAAAGGCTATATGCCGCCAAATCTCCAGAAGCTAGAAGCAGCCAGACAAAAGGTTGACTATCTTTCCGCGAACATGAGAAAACCAGAAATTGTGGTGAAGAAAAAAGCACTAAGAGGTTATACCAAAACTTACAAAGTTGGGATAGTTGACAGAGAAAACCCATCGGTTCAACTTTGGCAATCCCGTGAAAGTGTGGAAAAAGTACTGCGGATGGAGCTTTAGCAAATGAAAGGGCTAAAATTTCTTGAGACACTTGAGGTTGTATTTACAAAACAGGAAAAAGCAGACAGGTTGTATTTACAAAACAGGAAAAAGCAGACAAAGGCACCGGCAAAACAATATACAAGACTGCCTTTACTAATAGTAAGGCTCGGACTATAACAAACAGTGGTCAAGTAAAGGACTTGGTCACACAAGTAATTGAAGGGATAAATACAATTATTGATAGGTGTCAATCTGAAGGATCAGGTTGGACCCTCAACTCCATCAATGCCCACTTCTTAAATATAGTTAAATATGCGCCACTTAAGGGCTCCAGCTATATGGAGCTACCGATTGAGGTGAGGCACCCAAGGAAGGGTTTGATCAACATCAAGAATAAAGATAACGAATGTTTTAGATGGTGCCATATCAGACATTTGAACCCACAAAATAAAGACCAAGATAGAGTTAAAAAGACAGATAAGGCATTCATACCAAAACTTGACTACACAGATGTCTGCAGCTATTTGGAAAACTATTTGTAACTACCTTTAAGATTTGTTATTTTTTTTACGTTTCTTTCTTTTCCAAATACCGAACGATAACGAGACAACCTGCACCTGGAAACTGTATGTGAGAGGGAGCTGCCAAACGAAATTCTCCCTAAAGATGAATGAACTCTGGTGCATTCGAAACTCCTCTTTTTTATGCCATTCTACTCAAAACATTCACATGCTTCTCACCACACTTATGTTCTAATTCTATGTCATACACCTGGAGGGTTAGACTCCATCGCAATAATTTCCGATTTTTGTTTTTCACCTGGTTCAACCAAACTAAGGGATTATGATCCGTTTGAAGTTTAAACTTCCTCCCAAACAGATAGTACCGAAAGGTCTCAACTGCCCAAACTATCGCTAAACATTCTTTTACAGTTGTGGATAATTTAATTTCTCTAGGCTGTAATTTCCTGCTCGCAAACACAGCAGGGTGTTCCTGGCTTTCATCATGTAACTGACTAAGTATAGCTCCTACGCCACAATCTGAGGCATCTACTTTTAGAATAAATAGGTCATCCCTATGAGGGGGTCTTAAAACAGGAGGCGATTTTAAGAAGTATTTTAAATCATTAAATGCCTTCTCACAATCTTCCGTCCACCTTACACGGGTAGGTTCTCCCTTTTCGTGAGATTAGTTAGAGGGACGGCAATCTCAGAAAATTTTTCAATAAATCTACGATAATACCCGACAAGTCCTAAAAATGAACGAACCTATTTCTTTGTTTCAGGTCTAGGGAATTTATCTATTGTTTCAGGTCTAGGGAATTTATCTATCGTTTGGACTAATGCATCGCAAGGTTTTATAGTATCTCTACCAACTCTGTGACCAACAAAATCTACTACTGGCTTAGCGATCTTACACTTTGATGGCCTTGCACGCAGTTCCGCTTTGCGTAATCTTTCAAACACTTGTCTAAGATGTAATAAGTGTTGAGAAAATGTAGAAGGCGTATCTACTTCTACATCGTCAATATAAGCATCCGCAAAAGATTCTAAGCCTTTTAACACAGTATCTCGCATCATTCTCTGGAAAGTTTCACGCGCGGTTTTCATACCAAAAGGCATGACCATAAATTCAAATAATCCTTGTTGGGTAATAAAAGCTGACTTTGGGATGATTTGATCATCTAACGGAATTTGCCAATAAATTTTGGTTAAATCAATCGTGGAAATAAACTCGGCTTTTGCAACCTTTTCTAACATTTGATCAATACGTGGAATAGAGTAAGTATCCATTTTGGTCACGCTATTTAGTTTACGATAACCTACACAAAACCGTATATTTCCATCTGGCTTTGGGACAATTACAACAGGCGATGGTAGATATCCCCCCCCCCCCATATAGGGACCAAAGGGATGCCGCCTCATTAATATTCAGCATGACTCACGGTGTGACTCACGGTGTGCATCACAGTGTGACGCACGAAAGTAATAAACGGAGCCAGCATAATAGGACATGTTTGGACAAGACCGGGATAATTATAGTGCGCATGATTATAAGCTCGGAGCTGAGCTATAATCACTACGATGTTAGGATTACACCTGGTCTGGTCGGCTAAGTTCGCTGGACGATTCTATACTTGTTCGAGACTTTAGAGAAGGATTGGAACGTTTTTGAAAGCATTAGAAATTCTACCGTCGCACAATGGAATGTTTACACGGTGAACCTGCATCTTCGACAATTACACAGAAGGGTACGTTTTGGTTTTGTGGACAGAAACCTAGTTGCGAGTTCTTTTGCCCAGAAGAAGATTGCTACATGTTTGGAAAAGCCGTAGCCTCCTTCCATGAAAGTGGATGTATACATCCAAGGTGCTATGGCCATGGACGACTAGCACAAATGCGAATGGTTAAAGATAAGATGAAGGAAAGTTACGGGAGACCATACTTTGTTTGCTGCGAACGAGGAAATCCCTGTTCGTTTTGGCAATGGGCTGATGTCTTCGAGGGTATCAAACCAATGTGTCGACATGGTCTGATTTGTCGTACTAGCAAAGTCAAGAAAGAGGGTGACAACCAAGGTCGTCTGTTTTACTCGTGTCCCTACGAGAGAGAAAACTGCTGTGACTTTTTCGAATGGAAACCGGAAGAAGACCCCCTTGAACCATTCTCCACTGTTCTGTTTAGTATGCCACCATCTTACAGATATACAGTCAAAAAGACTGGAGAGACATTCACGAGCCATGAAACTGATCATAAGAAAGCCTACGAAAAGTACCTTTTTCAAAAGTCGGTAAATGACTTGACTATAGACTTGGAAAAACTGAACATTTGCTGAACATGTATAATTTTGTATTCTAATTATCTATCTAATAATTATATGTTTATACCTGACTCTTTTGTGATTCATTTTTCTCCAACTTTGGTCGTGTGAACACGAATTGTTATAGACCAATACGCATACGCTATGGATACAATTTTTGATGAATTAAAACAACATAACATTGATATCGATAAAGATACGTTATCATTTTATATTCAGACATGTCTTGACGATCATCGACACCTGTTTGATAGTTTTAGCGATCAATTAGATCGTGTGAACCTTCATCATATCTATGAAGAAATGGATCTAAATAATTTTGGAAGAATAGTCGCTTATCTCGCTTTCGTGTACAGAGTTAGCGATTCGTACGATAACCAAACGGTTCGAGAGGCCGTTCGACGAACGGTGAATGATTTCCACAACGTAGATTTATCACAATACAAGAGGCGTAAGAATTCTTCGTTACGAATGCTTGGTCAACTGTTCCAGAGATTAAAATATGCATATATCGCCTGAGTGTATATATATATATTGCGTCGTTGCCTTTTTTTCATTCATTTATACCTCTAACCTTAATTGTGTGAACATGACTTGCTGTGGCGGATGTGTTGCAATGCATCGGGCGGTTTGCTAACCGCGGTTGTTCCGTGCGGGTCTCGTCAGGCTCTGCAGCCGCTTCGAGTTGGTCGTAGAATCTGAAGTGTTAGCATAAAACCATTTTACTATTGTGCGTTAAGTGCAACTTGTCTCCAGGTAATTGCCAAAATACAAAATATAAACTAAGAAGTTTGGTTACTGCCGAAATGTCTAAGTGAAGTTCTAACGTTTCTAACGAGCGAAGGTCCTTTGAGAGAACGCCCCACGTTTCTTTTCTGAATAAGGGCTTTCGCTCGAAACGTTAGATCTCCACTTAGAGATTTTGGCAGTTAGCAAATTTCTTTATATTTGTATTTCAACACTACCACAGTTGTTACTACAATGCAATGGTAAGGCCTATAATATATTAGGTGAATGTTCTACGGACCGCCTGTGACTTTTAGGTAGGATTTTGAAGTTACAGACGCGATAACTGACGCGATGTTTGTTTGGTAAATTTTAGTTGTGTACGAGATACCTTGACAGTAGGGAGCTTTAGCTTCGACTATAAGAGTACGAGAACGACTACGAGGACGGCGAGGACAGCTACAAATTTAAATAGAATACTTCAAAAGAAAAAAAAATAGTAGTCGTACATGTAGTCAAAGTCGAAGCTACCTCTTTTTCTACTGCATGCATGGCAGAACGGAACGATAAAGAAAAAATTCTTACTTGTTGTACTTTTCGTCAAACTCCACAACGCTCTTGCACTGGTCACAGTCACACTTTCTCAATGCGTGCATGTATTGTTGGTAGAGTTCGGCGTTCAAATCGTCTTGTAATTTCTCCACGGTTGCCTGCATGTTTCCCTTGCTTTTTTTCACTGCTTCTTTCACCATGTTGCCCGCGAAATGTTGTATGCAGTTCGTTACTCCGTTTGGTATGCTCAACACACGTAGAAGCTTTTCGCGGAATGGTTTCTCCCCGGGATCGCCACTGGCCACGACGCACTCGTTCCAGATACTTCCTAATGCTTGCATGAGACGCCTGTCTAACTTTCCCCAATTGTCCATTAGCGTCCAGAATAGATGGAGCTCCTCGCTTGTCGGGGGCATATCCTCCCCCGCGTCGCACATTTCTTGAATCATCTGAACGCGCTTATGCCCAGCCGGTCATCACGGTTCGTGTTCGGGCCGCGGCCGTGCGCGTAGCTGTACCCTTTCTGGGCGCAGTGGTCGCCGTGTTAGTGCTGCTTTTCTTCAGCTGCGGTTTTGGCGCGATCTTTCTTGGCGGATCTTCCTCCGATGTATCAGCTTGCGATTTTCGCTTTCGCGAGACGAATTTTTTTACTGGAACGATTGTGTTCTCGGCGACGTGACACTGTTTGTTTCCTTGTGCATCCAGGGCTACCCGTTCCGAGCCCTTTCGTACTTTTGGCACTTTCGCTACTCTCACCGTCTCTGGTGTTTTTGGCCGACGAAGTCCAAGGACGACAACCAAATTTTCGTTCATCTGATTGCTAGGGAAGAAACCTGGTAAAAAATGAGACATGAACAATTAGAATCGCGTAAACGTTTAAAAACGCAAGTTACGAACTGAATTTTTACCAGTCCTGCAGTGAAACAATGAAATATAAAATTGTCGCACGGAATCTTTATATGCAAGAAAATCTTTATTTTAAAGTTATATTTTGTTATGAACCAATTACAAAGAAATGCAAACATGCTACAGTAATATATACTTCCTCTAAAGGCTTTTAGCAGCTTAAACGTAGCTTGAATATTTGACAAAAAACACATTTTGAGTCCGAAACCGCGCGGATCTCTTGATTCTTTGTAGGGCAGCTCCAAGTGTTGAGGTATCAAAAAGTCAAAAAAGTCTATGAACTATCTTGAATCAAATAAAGATAGCATTAATCAGGGCTAAGGCCTACTGAAATCTAGTGGCTATAATCTGTCGAGCAAATGGATGCTGACATGATGAATAAAAACCATAAATATTAAATTTTCTGAACAGTCAAAAAATCGAACAAAACACAGAAATACGAACCGAAAATATACGTGGTCTTACAATGATTCAAAAGGTATGAGGAGACTATTCATAAGAGCAAAGGCACAGCTTGACAGAGTTGCAAGAATTCATAAAATAAAGACGAATAAATACTAAATATAACCTGAATTTTCGTCAGGAGTTTCCATCAATCCAAGCAAAATTTTGCTTTCGTTTGACAATATATTTCCTGCTTCAATCTATTTTTGCCAGCAAACATACCTCAGATAGAAAGGACAATGATTCTAATACATACTGACTTCGTTATATCAATTCAAAAGAAGTTCAACTACAAAAAAATAAAAAATTCTCGCTGGGCCATTGTCTGTTTTCTACCGCTCCTTGGACGTTGGTCAGACGTTCATGCGTTGCCCCCAGCAGCCGGAAGTTTGGCTTCATCCAATCATAAGGCCGACCTTATGGAGGTATCGTTCCAGTCTTTATATAGAGTTCACTGATCGCAATACACTGTCCACGTACCGCGTTCTGGCGTTCATGGCGAATGAATGAAACAGCTTGAGCGCCGTTTTTATCACTGTTGGTGACGAAATTACTTAAAATAGAATACTATTGCGTGTGATGCTAGTTTTATGTCTTACGGCTTGGTAAATGATGACGCAAGGCAGTCAAGGCAGCAAAACTTTGAATTCGGTCTTTAGTAATTTCTGATATCAAAATCACCTCGAGCCCTAACTGTAATTAAATTGTTTATGTTGTAATTAAATTGTTTTCAGCTTGAGTTGGTAATATATTAGTGTTTTCAACTGGCGTTGGAAATAAATTATTCTCTTATAAGTCACGTGACTAGTCCCAGTGTAATGTGTTCGGCAGTTCAAATCTCTCCCGTCGAGAATACATGAAGACGCTGTTGGCGTATCATCGGTAGTTTTGTTCTGAAGAGATGGTGTATAGAGGGCACGATGAAACTGACGAGTCGCTCAATGCAGGAAAGTGGAAAGAATTCATCAATGTAATGCTACGCACTAACCCAACATTCAAACAACTGCATAGGAGGGTGATTCAAACATACAAAGCGTACGACTACACATCAAAGCGATCTTCGCTCGAGTTGATAAGAGCCATGGCTTCCGAGGTTCGACATCTGATAGAGGAACAGATAGACAGAGCGGGGATGTATTCAATGCTCATCGATGAATGCAAAGATAATGCGGGGCATGAAGAGTTGTCGACTTGTTTTAGGTTTGTAAACGACGAAGGACGAATCGAAGAACGATTTTATGATCTCGCTAGACTTAAAGAGACTGATGCCCAGACCATTGTGAATGAAGGAGTTTTGCCAACAATTGAAAAACTGAGCTCGTCCGCCACTCTTCTGGCGCTTGGAGCAGATGGCGCATCTGTTATGAGCGGATGTTACGAAGGCGTAGCTGCTAAACTGAGGAGATATTATCCTTGGTTGCTTTATATCCACTGTGCTGCGCACCGTCTGAATTTGATTGTAGCGGCTTATTTACGTACAGTTAATGAAGCATGTAATATAATAAATGTCTACAAGGCTTTGCACACCATTTTCAACGTCGCCAGCAACAGAGAAATATTCGAAGCTGTTCAAAAGGAGTTTTATCCAAAACAGCCCATAATGGCGGCCTCCTCTCTTACAGAAGTCCGATGGGCTTGTAAGTTTGAGGGTGTTAATACAATGGTTAAAAGACTCCGAGCGATTCTCGTAAGCCTTCAGAAGATCAGTGCTTCCAATTCAAACCAAGCCGATTCAGCAGCGGGTCTCTATCACAAGATTCTCTCGGGAAAATTTGTTCTCTCCCTTTGCTTTCTTCATCAGCTTTTGTCAATAATGCATGGATTAAGTAAGGCTATGCAAGAGACCAATGTCAAATGGCTAAACGTAACCAACGAAATGGTGGCTGTAAGGAAGCTTCTTGTTGAGATTGAAACCAACGACATCATTGAATCCGCCAAAGAGCTATGTTTGACTGTGAACATTACCTTGGACTATGAGGATCCCGTGCATGTTTCCAGACAAGATTCCACAAGATCTGCATGCCCTCGTGAATTCTGTGAACGTCTCAAGGCAGCTTCTGTTCCCATGCTCCTCGAAGAGTTGGAACGACGTTTCTCTGGCGAGAATACCGATATACTGGGAGTTCTGGAGGCTTTAGATGCATCAAAATCGACATACCTGGATTACACGACTCTATCCAGTCTCGTTGCCAAATTTGGAGATTGTCTCCATATTGACTCTGCCTTGCTTAAAACCGAGTGTGAACGGGCGAAGATTCTAATTGCGGCCGGAAAGAACATCCACCCTGAGTTGTACCCCAACTTATTCAAGGTGATCGCCATATCGAAGTCCTTGCCAGTTGGTACTGCAACCGTGGAAAGAAGCTTCAGTGCTATGAATCGGATATTGCGCTGGGCTCGTAATAGCTTAGACAGTTCGATGGCCAATGACTTTATGTTGCTATCGATGAACAAAGACCTGTTAAAAAGGATAAACTTGGACAAAGTGCTTGATCGTTGGGTAAATCAAAAAGCCCAAATTGCACCCTTTAATAAAAAACATGTATATAGTACTTTAAACTATAATCTTAATGCTGTAGATACTTTCAAGTTTCAACTGTTGTTATTATTGTTTATAGCCATCGATAGTGCTATGCCTATGGCTACGGCATGTCAATAGTCAAATGAGAAGTTTAAAATTGTTTCTAAAGAAATTACAGCATGCTGCTTAAATCTATTGTTCATTTGTGCTTAGTATATTTTTCGCTGTAAGACTTTTATGCAATGTGTGAACATTTCTAACCCTTTGCGAAGCAAAATTCAAATGACAATGGAAAAATGCGAAGCATCAAAGCATGTTGTAACTTGTAAGAAATTTCTTTATCCAAACTTACTTTATAACACTTATTTTGTGGGATTAGAATACTTTCGCTTGTTTTTATTAAAACACGCCATTTTGCTGCTGTTATTGTAATAACTAATAAGTAGTGCTTCCACTTCTTGAAATGAAAACTTTCTTGTGCTTCCACTTTTCAAAATGAAAGCTTCAGCTAAAATTATTGGGGGGGGGGGGGGGGGCGATTGGTGCAACTTCGACAGTACAGTTTCATAGCTCGCGGTATCAAATGCCTTAGAGAAGTCGGTTACTGCGATAGTAACTTCACCTTTCTTCATGGCTGTCAAAATGTCATCGCGCATTGCCAACATAGCTGTAGTAGTAGAGCGACCCTTTCGATAAGCACTAATATCAGCACAGCAGTTTTCGTCAAGAAACCTGCTATCTGACGTAAGGCGAGCTTTTCATAGATTTTTGACAAAACAGATAAAATCGAGATAGGACGATATTCACTGTTGGACTTTGGATTGTCTACTTTGGCACAGGACTGGTGCGCGCTAGTTTCCATGCCAGTGGAAAAACCTCATGTGAAATACAATTATTCAAAATGTGGGTAAGAGGAGAAACTTCAAAATGTGGGTAAGAGGAGAAACTAAGTGTTCTGCAACAAGCTTTATAATTTTAGAAGGGATATTATCTGGGCCACAGGAACAATCAGATCTCAAACCTTTGATTTCTCTAAGTACTTCTCCTTATGTCACCGGTTGAAATATAAATGGTGAATCCGAGTCTTGTGGTAGTGATTCAATTAGATGACATAGCTCGTCTTTGATTCTTGGTGAAGCTGCTGTTACACGCTCAGCTGTAGAGGCAAAATGCTTGTTTAACTCGTCCAGGTCAACACGTAGAGGTAGAGGAGTTGGATGGAGTATATCGGCGACCGGACGGGTTTTTTTGAGCTCCCGAAAGCTATGCATATCCCTCTACTTTTAGGTACTATTTTATGGATTGTATCATGATATGAACTGTACTTCAACAAATATACCAAAACACATACAGTTTTATGTAAGTAAAGATGTTTTAACGTACACTTTGAAAGTCTTAGTCAACGGTCGCACTTGTCGATTAACGGCCAAAAACAGACCGTTAACGAATTCGTCAAAACTTCTTCTTGGTTGCCGGTTATTTCTATACGTATCCTTATCATTTATCCTGATCAGGCTATCTGGTGATATTGAAACCAATCCTGGACCAGGAGTTACCGGCATTGCAACACTGAACGGACTAACAGCAAAATTAACGAAATCTAACGGCCAAGCTTTAAACTGTATTCTTCTCAATGCCCATAGCCTGAAGAGCATTCACAAGCAACCCGACAAAGATACTTCAAATATCTCTTGCTTTCAGAAACTAATATACGCAGAGAATGTTGACATTGCATTTGTTACTGAAACTTGGCTTACGACTGACATCTATAATACGGAAATCCTACGAACTGCGGACTACACTATATTTCGAAAAGACAGAGAATCAACCCGTGGAGGAGGAGTACTACTAGGAGTAAAAACAAGCTCATTTAAATCAATAAGAAGAGTTTATATGTGAACTAGCCTTGAACTTGTATCGTGCGAAGTAACTACATTTTGCAATAGCATGGTTCTTCTCTGTTCGTGTTATAGACCACCCAACGCCGACCAAACCTGGCTTGTTACATTTAACGATTTTCTGGGAGAAGCAAAAGATGAATACGAGAATGTAATTATTTGTGGTGACTTTAACTACCCAAGTGTGAACTGGAAATGTGTAGAAAAAACTACCGGGACAAACGAAATCAATTTTATTGAAACTCTTAACGACTTTTTTTTAACTCAACTGACGACATCACCAACCCGTGGCGTCAACGTGCTTGATCTCGTCATCACCAGCATGCCTGATCGCGTGGAGATCCGCGAAACAGTTTCACCTAGCGAGGCCGGCATTTTCACAGATCACTCCATCATTCTGTTCGAATTACAAACCAGAGTCAAAATTCCCACCACAGCCCGCATGCATGTTTATGACTATCGACACGCTGATTTTGATCGCCCTTCTCGACCCATTGGTTGATATCAACGTAAATTGGACACGCTGGAAAAACTCCTTCGAAAGCACGGTGTCGAAGTTTGTACCAACAAAACGTTTAAAAAAAAGAAACGGCCCACCATGGATCACTGGTCAAATCTTACATGCTATCCACAAGAAAGAATCAGTGCGCAGAAAACCGAAACATTCTTTCAGCGAGTACATGGTTGAAAAATATAGACAATTAAGATCCGATGTTAAACGCATGATATCGGAGGCTCGGGATAACTTCTTCGTTTCACTTGCTACTGATTTGATAAAGAATCCAAAACGCTTCTGGTCAGTATTTAAACTCTCGTCGAAAAAAGCCACCTTGCCAAAGTCCATCTCTTTGGCAAACACCACCGATAACCCTAACAGAATTGTCGCTTCTAACCCAAACAATATTGCTGAACTCTTTAACCGCTATTTTATCTCAGTCTTTCACACCGAAACAACGTTATCAATAACTTTGCCTCAAAATCTTTCCTCAAACCAAAATACGTTATCCAACATCGATCTAACAACCGAAGAAGTTTTTGCCGCTCTTAAATTATTAGATGAGCATAAAGCGACGGGACATGATGGTATACCAAACAGAATCCTGAAGGAAACTGCTGCACAGATAGCTCCCTCACTTTGTTTACTATTTAACCTATCCTTACAATCCGGTACCTTTCCTGAAGAATGGAAAATTGGAAACATTGTTCCTGTTTTCAAGAAAGTAAACAAAGAATTTTCAGAGAATTACAGGCCAATTTCTCTTCTTTCAAACGTGTCTAAATTTACTCGAACGTTGCGTTTTGGCAAAAATTAGAGACCACCTGCTTCATTTTTTGAATCCAAATCAACATGGTTTTATTCCGGGAAAGCCTTGTACCACACAGCTAGTCCAAGTACTGGAATATATTGGTCAGCAACTTGATAACGGCAAGCAAACTGATATTGTCTACTTAGACATGAGTAAACTTTTGACAGGGTGTCCCACAGTCAGATACTCGAGAAGTTGCGAGAAATTAACATCGGAGGTAGTCTCCACTCATGGTTTGGAGCGTATCTACTGGGACGTAAACAACGTGTCACCATACCTGGAGCAACCTCATCTTCACTGCCTGTAACATCAGGTGTACCACAAGGATCGATCCTCGGACCAATTATTTTCTTATTGTACGTGAATGACTTACCAGCCTCCGTTGTATCGTCAAGCGTTGCCTGTTTTGCTGACGATACAAAGGTCTTTAAAAAGATTGAATCTCATGTTGAGGCTGATCTTCTCCAAGTTGACTTGAATAGTTTAGATGCATGGTTAACGCGTTCTGGTCTTCGATTCAATGAGGTCAAGACAAAACATCAAAGTATCACCCGTAAAAAGGCGCCTGTAAAGAGTGTATACCACTTGAAAGGCAAACCAATCGAACAAATCGAAGCAGAACGAGACCTAGGTGTGTGGGTTTCTAACGACTTGACATGGTCAAAACAAGTGGCGGCCCAGTGTACCAAAGCAAACAAGATGCTAGGAATGGTACGTCGTTCAATTACAGAAATCAAAGACCTTGGCGTTCGACCTCACTTTGGTTACCCAACCCAAGTATGGTCTCCACAATCGGTGGAATTAATCAAGCGTATCGAAAGAGTCCAACGTCGAGCAACCAAAGTCATTCTTAATCTTCCATTTCGTTCTTCTACAACTTACAAACAACGCTTGCAATCACTAAACCTAATTCCTCTCTCATACTGGCATGAATATCTTGATTTGATTTTCTTCTTCAAAGCTGTTAACGGTCTAGCAATCATTGATCCTCAACTCCTACCTGTTCCATACCACCCAAAACGAATAACCAGATTCTACTCATCTCCCGAACTTGTTCAATTCCGCCGACCAAAATGTAAAACTCTCACTTTTCAACGCTCATTTTTTTCAAGAATGTGCAGAACGTGGAATGTCCTGCCAAATGAGTTGAGATTAAATGGAATAACACTCAACAACTTTAAAAATCAACTTATATCTTACTACACTCTCGCGCTGAACTGTCCATACCATCCAGATAAACCTCGGTCATGGAGATCAGTTTGTCCCAAGTGCAAGTCTGCCCGGAGATTGCTTGGTGACCTTCGCTGTTGTACTTGACAGCTTTTACTATGCGGATTTTCATCGTTCTTTTAGTTATTTTTCTTTTGATCTGAATTGAACATTTTCCTTTTTTCTTTTGTTTTTCCTCTTAATCTATTTATATACGGGACCGCAGTAACTGGCACACGCTTTCGCGGCTACCCTTGCCACTTCTCTTAAATTTTAGTGTGTATATGTGCATGCTTGTCTGTCGTTTAATTATGTAAATATTTATTTGTGTGTAGGTATAAATATTCTTTATACACTGTTGGCAAAAACATAATAAATAAATAAATAAAATACGGTGGATGACTTTCCAAACATCTTTAGATCTTTTAGATGATAGGGCCATGGTGGTAAACGTTCTTTTTGCTTTTTTTATAACACTCTTTAACTGATTACGAGTATTACGGAAAACTGTCCAAGCAGAGTCACAGGATAATTCCCTATGGGCGTTAAAGCGCTCAACTTTACATTTTTCCTGGAGAGAACGGATGGCAGGATCATTCATCCAAGAAGCTGGTGGTCGTGTTAACTTCGTTCGTTTTAGTGGGGCATGTCTATCGAGCCAGTCTCTAATGAGATCATTCAATACATTCACTTGATCTTCAGTGTCATCGAGAGCATAAATAATATCAAGAGGTAACCGCGAAAAGTCCTCAATAAATGCAGCTGGACAGAAATTTCGTTCATTTCTTAAAAACTTGAATCTTGGTGCAAATTTTGGTACCCTCACATTAACGGTTGCATAAGGAGCGTCGTGGTCGCTTATAGATGGACAGGGTAATACATCAGTATATGTTACTCGCTGAGATAGATTCGTGATGATATGGTCAATCAGGGTAGAAGACGATTTAGCCGTTCTTGTCGGTAATGTCACGAGTTGTTCCCAATTTAGCGACTGTAGCATATCCTTGTATTGTCTTGTTGTTGACTTTTCTGATCTTAACAAATCGATGTTAAAATCGCCAGTTACCAAAAGCATCCCATCCCAAGATACAACGAGGTCACTTGGGAGAGATTCAAAACACTGTAACCAATCTAAAAATTTCATTTGACTTTCAGATCGATCTACGGTACCAATGAGGAGTTTGCTGTTTTTATTTCTTCCAGGCACCTCAATCCACAAATGTTCTAACTGCGAATAGCGTTTTTCAATATCCTTCCTTCTTTTAAATTGAATTGATTCTTTCAGATACACTCCGACGCCACCACCTCTTACACGTTCACGATTACGAAAGGCATGACAATAGCCTGGTATTGAAACATGCTGCAACAATAGGTAGTTATCCTTCAGCCATGTTTCACTCATAGTGATAATGTCAAAAGGGTACTCCTTTAGTGTTATCAAAAAATCATCAAAAGTAGAGACCATACTTTGCGTATTTAAGTGCATGATCTTCAACTCCGATGACCTTTCAAGTAACACTTGAAGATGTCTATCTCGTGTATTAAGTACATCCAGATCAACTTCGCTCTCTTCATCCAGAGCAACTTCGCTCTCTTCATCCAGAGAAGTAAAACTATTCATATAGAATGGTAAACAACTACTGACACATTTCGGGCAGATCCAATCTCTTGGTGTAACTGAGGATACAGATTTAAATCGACGATTCCAGCACATTTTGCATGGATAAAATCAAAGCACTGCGTACACAGACAGCGTTTATGGTTCTTTGCGCCGACCTTTTCGCATTCAATACAACGAAGTGCAGTCTTTTTTCTAACGTTAGAAGATGATTGATTACTTTTTGGTCCTGGATTAATTTCAATGTCACCACTTTTGATTAATGAGCAAAACGTAGCGGTTGAATTGTAATATGAAATACGCTTTGCTGACCATTTTCAGGTAGTTTAAATGTCTTCACAAAACAATCAGGTATGCAAATAAACGCATGAGATAATATGCAAATCGTAGGTCTTTCAGCATGGCTAGACAATTCCTCTGAAATTAAAATCGGGACTTGAAATCGTTGTATTTCTCGATCAATTCCACGGCTTCCACCTCCGATAACATACTCCGTCGACAAATCAGTTTTAGCAGATGGATAATTGCCAAAACCAACTGCTTTGGAACTGTTAAACACAGGAAGGCAAGTAAGGTTAATCCGACCTCGTTCAGCATGATTAGGCAACTTCTTTAAACTAAAATCTTGAATAATAATTCCCTGTATTTGTCGCTCAATTCTTCGATTTCCACCTCCAAAAACTTATCCTGTCGACAAATAAACGTTACCAGGTAGATGTTCGCGATAGCCAACTACTTTGGAACTAATAAGGAGCGAAAAACAAACAAGAAACACAGAGCTCAAAAGTGCATGACACATCATTATGCTGATTGAATTATATTCTACGACGAATAAAGACGAAAGAAATTACATTTTACTTAAACTTATTTGAGGAAAAAATATGGGTTTGACAGAAAAAGATTATTTAGATTTACTGCACGGGAAAAGTACACTCGAATACAAAACATTATTGAAACTAAGGACGGGGAAAAATCTACACATTAAGAAACATTAATAAAAGGCAATGTTGGGTTACCAATCAACTTAAATCCTGAATACGCTAGCGTCAACAGTAAAAGAAATTGGAAAGTGTGAATTTGATCCATCGGTATATTGTGTTTTAATGAGACAATAATAATGAAAAGACATTTTAGAAGATTAAATAAAAAAAATAAAATAAAACGTTTTTCTTTAACAAAACCACGTAATTGGAACAAAAGAATGAAAAAAAGACAAAAGGGTGGTGCGCTTGGTGCTGGTATGGCACTTGGAATGTTTTTACCACAAGTTTTGGGAATGTTGGGAAATATTTTGAAAGTAAACGTATAAAAAAGTAATAATATTCTTTTGTAAAAAAACCCAGATGAAATACATTTATTAAGAAAATTTATATTTGTGTTTTTTTGGTTTTTTTTTGTTATATTGTAGTATATTATTTTTTTTTATGTGTTGGAGTCTGGCACGAGCTCTAAACCAGTCACATCAATTCATTTTAATTGGTTACCCAATCACAGAACTTCTTTTTTTTTTCCATTTCGGGGGGGTGAACAAAAACCAGTTGGGTTTCCGTTTATGGAAAAAAAAGTTTTGTTGACGTCATTATCAACAGGAAATGAAAACGTAAGTGACGGTATCCGTATCTCTTAGTGTATCCGTTTTGAATATATACGAGTGATATCACATATCATTCCACCTTCTGTTGTTGACAACGTGAAAAATGGTCCATAATAATATTTTTTTTTCATAATAAAAATAAAATTATTTCTTTGCGCAATGTTTTGTTTGTGTTGTGCGGAGGTCCTTCTAGCGTGACGCCATGACATTGAATGAGTGTTTTTGTCTGACGTCATGAATTATATGCTGTGTGGGGGGTCGAATGATCACGAGAGTGGTAAAGTAGAATTTTTTTGATTTTTTTGTGCGGAATCATATTTATTCATACGAAATTGTGTTTTTTTTGTCTGTATTTGAGCTTTGGATTTATGATTTTTAAATTTTTTTTTAAAGTTTTTAAACTAAAAAAATGTTATGCATATGTTTAAACAATTCGAATAGTTTGGTGTGATTTAGTTGCATCGTGAATTGTGTTGACATGGGGTCTAACATCGAGGAAGCGAGTTTTATGACAATTCTTCAATTAAGTTGTTTTGACGAATTTTATCCCGTTACTGATCTGATACTGCGTGAGGCTATTGAGTACACCACAGAGGATGGAGAAGCAGCGCAGAAACTTATTTTTGAAACGGGTTTCAGCAGTCGACATAGAAAAGTATATGGGTGCTCCTTTAGGATATTATTATACTTTTGATACCCTGTATAATATTGAACAGTTTATGAACAAGCGAGTATATTATGATCAAGATGAGTTTATGTTAAATTTTAAATAAACAGAGACAAATCACGAGAGTGAAATATAAGTCAATATTTGTAATTGTAATTCATAAATAAAGATTAAATGGATATACAGAGTTGTACTAAATTGAGATGTAATTAAGAACATTTTTAATTATTTTGTTTTGAACCGTTTTTTACATCTAGCTTTCACCATTGATTTTAAGAGTTGTTCACTTTTCAGCTGCTTATGTATACAGTTTAAACTATATAAAAGTGTTAAAAATTTTTGCGATTTCTTTTTGTTCTTCATTTGAATAACGAGTTCGATTAAAAAACTGATTTCCAGATCGTTTTGGAGTGTGTAGTGCAAGGTTGTATCATGGTCTACATTGTTAGCGATACAGCTTCCCATGTTTTTATTCGTTGTGGTTCGAATGTGAAATGTTCATCGTCTTCTCGATATTTCGAAGAATGCTCGTAAGTGGTGAATAGATTGTATATTCCAGTTGAAAAAGAATACGTTAGGATGTAGTACTCGGGTATGTAATCGGTGATATCACCAGCTATGTAACACGAGTCGAGTTGGTAATGGTATCGAATGAGCGGGAACGCGATGATTTGTTTTGTTTTGTTTTGTTTTAGGAATATCGAACCAGCTGTACAAATGTCTACGATATGTATCCGACCATTTATAGAGAGAACCAATAGGCAGTATACTTATTTCAAACAAACAGTGTTCGCATTCCACAGAACCAAATTCATCAATAAAATCAACCATTGTTTAGTTGTTTTATTCGCGTTACATGCTTATATATATATACATTTTCAACACCTTGTTGACCCTTTGACCTTAGTTGTCAACACTTTTATTTGTTCTTTAATTGTTGAGTTGATGTAAGCATAGTTAATACACGAGATGGTTTGGAAGATAGGGTCACGTGTCTGAGTATGTTTTTGTTTCTTGTCACGTGAAAACGATGGTGCACACGTGATGCACGAAGAAGCCGAAATATGGCGGGTGATAAGAGTGGGCTATGTAATATGAATAATACATAAGAGTTTCTGGATCAAATAATAATGCCGAGGGCGAATTGTGCCATTTATGGATATTCGACGTCAAGAAGACATGCAGGAGTCAGTATATTCCGTATTCCCAGAGGTAACGATGAAATATCGAAGGAAACAAGAGACGAATGGATACGTATCATTGTGCGAGATCGAGTGGTGGATACTGATTTAAGAAGACGAATTAAAGAAAACAAATTAAGTATCTGCGAGCATCATTTCGAAGAGAAACTGATTGACCGAGAATGTAAGTTTTCTTCGTGAATTTTTCTGACAATTTGTACTAAAGCAATTTAATATTTGTATATATTTTAAATGAACAAAAATAATAAACTGCTTTTTAAACCAATTTCCAGTTTCATCCCGCAATAAATTGGTTTCTGGTGCGATTCCTACTCTCAAACTCCCGCAAAAAAAAACACGACAGGCTTGTCATCCAAAACCACAACTTGTGATATCCCTGAAAGTTGTAGGCGAGAAATCCCTCGTGTAGAACTGCCTCCTGTTCCACACTACAAAAGCTTAGAACAATTCAAGAAAAAAATCTCAAATTTAAAACTGACAGGATGGACAGCAGTGATAAGTGATTCAAAAGTCGTTTTAAATTATTACGATGGTAAACACGTCTTACCCAAATATTCATTCCTAGTGAGTTCAGGTCTTGAATTCACTGTATCAGTGTATGGATGGCTCTTGCCGGATGATCATGAAATCTATGTTAGTCACAAACGTTCCATTCAGTTTGTAACTATATCAGTCATCACATCTTCATTACTAAGCAATAAGCTTTGTGAAGGGATTTGTGAGTGCAAAGATGCCACCAGACACACAATTCCTATTTGCCAAGAAATGTATCATGAAGATGGTCCACCTTTTCAGTGTACTGAATTTTACCGTTCAGAGAATTGCAGTGTCTTACAAAGTGAAGACCTCAGAGGTAAATGCCCCAGCTGTAGAAGTAAATTTCAGCACATTTCCCAGCACAAGAGTAGAATGGAAGCAAGGCAGTCTGAAGCAGTAAAAGATAAAGCCCCTCTTTCAGCCTGCAGTAAAGAGAGATTAATTGCTACTGTTCAGCATCAACGACTTGTTAACAAAGACCAAGAACAATTGATACGAAATTTACAAGAGGAAATTTACACAAACAGCATAACTATAAATAAATTACTTGAAGATGACATTTTGGCTATTCTCCAAAAGAACCCACTTACCTGCTCACCACATATGAAATTATTTTGGGACGAGCAAAAGAAGCTTCTTGCAACCTGTTCTGGGTCACGTCGGTATCATCCACATCTTATTAGGTTTTGTCTTTCCATGCATGCAAAATCTCCTTCAGTTTATAGAGAGCTCAGAGATTCTGGTGTTCTAGTGCTTCCAAGTGAGCGTACACTCAGGGATTACAGAAATTTCTTTAAACCCAAGCCTGGTATAAACCCAGAAATAGTGGAGAAGTTGAAGGATGAAACAAATAGCTTTTTTGGGGTACAAAGGTATGTTGTTCTTCTTTTGGATGAAATGAAAGTCCAATCAAATCTTGTCTTTAACAAACATACAAATGAGTTAATTGGGTTTGTTGATCTAGGAGATTCAACTCTGAACTTCTCTTCTTTTGACAGTGTGCAGATTGCCAGTCATGCCCTGGCTTTTTTTATGAGGTGTCTGCACAGATTTGAAATGTGTTCTTGCATATTATTATACTGCCAATATTACTTCATTCAAAATAATGCCTCTCTTTTGGAAAGCTGTTTCTGTCTTGGAGTTAAGTTGTAATCTTTGGGTTTGTGCTACAGTTAGCGATGGAGCTTCACCAAACAGAAAGTTTTATAAACTTCATTCAGGGTTAGTTGAACCAAACAGCAGTGCTGAACTTGTCTACTGCACTTGTAATCTTTTTGCCCCATACAGAAAGATTTTCTTTTTCTCAGATGCTCCCCATCTTGTCAAGACTGCACGAAACTGTCTTTATAATTCTGGTGGGGGGAAATGTTCCAGGTATATGTGGAATAATGGCAAGAATCTATTTTGGAGTCACATATCCCAATTGTTCTACTCTGACCTTGATAATGGTTTACACCAGCTTCCAAAACTTTCTGTAGATCACATTGAACTGACTCCTTTTTCAAAAATGAAAGTAAATCTTGCTGCTCAGGTTCTAAGTTCAACTGTGGCACTGGCTTTGGAGCGGGCTGAAAATGAAGATCTGGCTGAAACTGCCAAGTTCTGCCAAATGATTAACAACTTCTTTGACTGTATGAATGTGCGTTCTACTACAGAGCACAAAAGGAAGCGAAATATTATGCTTGAACCATACACCAAAGTTGATGATGGGCGTTTCCTTTGGCTCAAGGAAGTATTTCTGAAATACTTCACAGACTGGCAGTCAGCCACTCAGAATCGCCCTGGCAAGTACTCCAAAGATGCACGTAAAAAAATGTTTATTTCGAAACAAACATTTGAAGGCTTCCAAATCTCTGTTCATTCTGTTGTTGAAGTGACAAAGTTCCTTTCGAGAGAAGGTATTGAGTATGTGCTAACAGAGATATTTTGCCAAGATTTGCTTGAGGAGTACTTTGGTAATCAAAGGGCAAGAGGGAGGCGGTCCAACAATCCAACAGCAAATGAGTTTGCTTATAATGATTTATCTATAGCCACACAACGTGGTATTGCTCCTGTTATTAAAGGAAATGTTGCTGGCAGACATGTGGGTCAAAAGAGTAAATGGTTTGTCGTTGAGAATGAGCCCTTGCCCAAACGTAAATCGAAGTCTTGAGGAACTATCAGAAATAATAGACATGATTCTACCTTTGGATTCTTTCATATTCCTTTTATTAAGTCTTCCTCTTAGGACTTGTAGGTAAACGTATATACAGTACCGGTACTTGTATCTAGAAAATCTTGATTTCCTTTCACATTGATACTAGCACTAGAGCAATACTAGACCCAAGGACTGTGGCCATCTGCACCAATAGACCTTGTGAGAGGGAAGTTACATTCCTGTATACCTGATAAAAGTACAGACTGTTGGTGTATCTTTGGTTTTCGAGCAAGAATACCAAAATGATTTTCAGTTAACTGGACTTGAAGAATGAAAAAAAAACTGAACTGTTGTTATACATGTTTGAAGTGATGAGTGTAAATATCAATACAAATCTCATTTCAATTGTAACTAATAAGGTATTCATCTAATGTTCGTACTAGCTGTAAATGCTTCCCTTATGTCTTCCTGAAATGACATACAGTAGAACCGAAACATATATCGTTCATTGACTTAAAGAATGAACATTCGAACTGCAACTGATAGAATCATTATGTCCCTCCTTTCTAGTAGGCTTATTGTGTTTAAATAATTTTTCAAACTTTATTCAATAAAATACTTCTCAAACTCATAGACTCAAAATTTAGGCTACAAAGAACTATGATAATAATTATTAAAATCAAACCAACTTTATTAGACTTATCCTAACAAGTCTTTATTGTTGGGTCCTTAACTGGGCCTATGTCTTCCTTAACCCTTTCCCTACTAGGTCACCCAAAACCAGCCACTTTGTTATTTCTCTCTGTGTAAAGGCCCGTTTTTGGTGCGATTTTTCTCAATCTGATGCATGTGATTGAATGGATGTCTCATGAATGTATTGAACCACTATAGCTTTGTACAAATGTCCAATGCATTCGTAATTAAGTCAATCCATTTGATTGCATCAGTCAGGAGGAGAAAAATTGCAGCAAAAATTAACTGTTGATTTTACTCATCAAGTGAGAACCCCTACGAGGGAAAGGGTTAATGGTTCAGGAAAAACTGTGTGGTCATTGCTCTCTATAGCTACATGACTGTGCACCTCTATATTCCAGTTAAAGCCCAGATCAAACGAGAACACAAGTCCTGACAAGTTGCCAGTCACGGATTTCTGTGGTGGTCATTCGAACTCCCCAAATTAACAAAATAAAGGTTTCATGAGTGTTTTAAACAAGTTTGAACTTTGTCACGGTACATGATATTTTCGGGAAATTATTCAGAGCGGCTGGCTGAGATAGCGCGACTGCCAACTTGCGATGACTTGTGTTCGCGTTTGACTACAGCTTAATGGATTTTTAGTACAATTTAGCTATTTCAGGGGCCACGGAGGGGGAGGGGCAGTTTTTAGCCCAGGCAAAAAAATAAAAGCTTTGAAAAATTGGGCTGTTGATTTACGGTGTTGAGGGCCATCCCATAATATTGCGATTACATATATTTTGTAGTAATATATATATATATATATATATATATATATATGCTAAAAATATAGATAGACTAAAAATTGTGGTTTGTCTTCATAATTTTTTGTTAAAACATCCTTCAAAATGCAGGAAATAATGTTTTAGAGCTTTAGCAATTCAAAAATTTCCCGGGCGGCCATCCCCCCAACCCCCCTAAGACATTTTCGCGCTGCGAAAGCCCCCATTCCTTTTAGCCCCCCCCCCCCCCACTTTAAAAGGCGCTCCGTGGCCCCTGTATTTACAGTACATGTACTGTACATACTAGTCATACATGTGACAATTGCAGAGCTTTTTTTTAATATGGTAGAATAATATATAAATCATGTTCAGTGCTACAGTGAATTGGATGTACATGTAGATTTGTATAACAAAATCAGAGATATGTATATATTTTAATATAGTCTTTTAATAATAGCAGCACATCAAATTATGTCTGATTTATAGTTATATTTATTTACTTTTCATTACTTTCTTTAAGCTCTGTTCTTAATGCTTTTCTTCTTTTGACATGCTGTCTTAGCTTATATTTGTTAATAATGTCTCTAGCATGAGAAAAGCATCTTACTCTAAAATATAATTTAATGATATTCTGAAAACAAAGTGTCTTGCACTCTTTCGAGATATCAATGTCAAACACAATGCTGTCCCATAAAGATTTTACCAAAGGTGAGTTTAAAACTTCTCCCATAAGTAAATCTATGGGTATATTCGGGTATTCAGTGTTCTTTGTCTTATTTCTAAAAACAAGTTCTGCAAACTCTGCTATTTTCACAACCATAGATGTTGGAGACCAAAGCCCACCTCTACTTAGCTCACCAATATAAACATTACCACCAGGTTGTTGGTCTTTCATTGTCAGTAGCAGAGTCTGAAGTTCTTGATTCCTTTCTGATTTCCACTGCTTGGAGGTCTTGCTCTTTCGGTACAAGGACTGTAACACATACCCAGTCACATAAGCTAAAGGACCCATTTCAGTATTAGAGAGAGATAATTGCTCAAGGTCCTACAATCAATACAAAGGAAAATTAGCATGTTTACGTTTCCACAATTTTTTTCATTAACGTTACACAATAGAAGATATCGGTATCAATTTGAGGTCAAGAATATTTTGTATTTAGTTCTTTATAGTTAATACCTTTGCCTGTTCTGTGACCGTGGATTTTTGTTTACACAGTGCTACTAATCGCTCCGGAAAATGAATCAACAGTAAATTTATTGCTTTTTGATCATCGCAAGATGGAAAATACTGTTTCCAGTTTGAATAAATCAGGGCGTAAAACTTTTGCAGTAACGCGTCTTGATTCTTCTTTCTGCAAAACTCGTTGAGAAGGACAGATACGTCTGCGGAGAACTTGTCACTAGATCGCAATGAAGATAGTGTAGTGATTAATTCCTCGCCATAAAGGTTCTCCTCCTTTAAACTTGTCAAAATCGCTTTCATAATTTCCACGACAGACTGGTTTGTTATGACTGGAGTATTGCTTGTAGCAGAGGCTTCAACACCATCCCCATGTTTAGTACGAAGGTGCCTCGACAACCATGCTTGTGACTTGTACGTTTTTGTACATTTTTCGCACGGGAAGGTCTTAGAACCTTCAACCTACAGTGTAATGGTAAAAATACAATCAAAATTTACTACGTAGTATGTTGTTTTTTATTTCTGCAAGTGTGTTAAAGAAAGAAATGAATAAACCTCTTACCTCTTCGATACTGTCTGCTACTTCGTTTTCCATCTCGTCTACGCTCAAATTAACAAGCTCGACTGCCATCAAAAGCCCATCGATTGGCAAGGAAATCTCATCTGAAGTTTCAGAAACAGTTGAACTTGTGCTACACGCTTCCATTTACGCAATATGTAACACAAATAGAGGAGAGTTTAACAAAATTTTGAAAGCAACTGTTCTCGCTCTATATAAAACTGACTACGCTTCCGGTCTCTGGTGCACCACTGTTATCACGTGATATGCACCTTTCAACATATTGCCGTAATTCCTTTGAAGTTTGATGGTCTTCCAAACCATCTCGTGTATTAACTATGATGTAAGTAATATTTATTTTGGATAATTGCACAGCGGGATTGATGTCATAGCGTTGAGTTGTATGTAATATATTTTTAATTATTATTTTTTGCACAACGAATAATTGGATTTGCGAGTGCGTAGGCGGGTTGAACGTATTATTCTAGTTTCGAATATAAATTAATCTTGATACCCCATTAACGATCAATACTCCGTTATTTTATTTAAGAAAATAGACAACAGTCTTGTGGGATTATGGAAGTGTGGGACAAACGCTCCAGTAAGCTGTTTTTTAAAGATCGTTGGGAGCTGGGCCCTGACTGAGTAAATTGGTCAGGGCAAACACTCCATTTGATCAAGGCAGCTGGGCCCTGATATAATTGGTCAGGGCAAACACTGCTTAGGAAAATTCGAGAAATGGGCCCTAGAGCAATTTGCGATAACGCAATGGGCTCTAGGACAAGTTAATCTTATCCTATATACATTGAGAATTGGGCCCTAAAGTGATATGGGATAAATTTTCTCCAATGGACTTTAAGGCAAGATTCTACATGTACATCAGCATACAAAAAACGAGGTCTATGGGACAATTGTGACCTCTAAACTGGAGCAATTGCCGCCCGCACTTGTTTGCTGTATTAATATTACAAACTATATATAATGTTTACAATAAAAGCAAGTAGCTTAGTTATTTTTAGAAGGAGATTGTTTTCTAATAGTTCAGGCAACGAAAGAGCAAAAGTTCATAATAGTTAATAGTTTACGTATATTACATTCAATGATGAACCTGTGCCAGTGATAAATTTGAGCTTATATACATAATAACAATGTACAGATTGTCTTAATAGAATTAATGGTAATAATCTAGTAATAATATACTAATACTATAATAGGATAACGTATAAGCTTGGTTTATGAGTAATAATATACTAATACTAAAATAGGATAACTTATAAGTTTGGTTTATGGGAAGGTGGGTGGGTGTTTTAAGCAGACGTTTACTGTTTGAATTCTCAGTAAGAATGACGAAGTAAACGTGTGCATCTAGCTTTAGGCCGAATAGTTTTGACTAAGGTTGATTGTTGGATATGAATGACAGTCAACAATCCTGAGTCAATAATGGTTAATAGAGAGCAGCCAAATAAGTGAAATAACTTTGTTATCTGTACTGTCAATCACTGATTTCTATAGCCATCTATGTTAGAACAAGGCATTATTTGAACAATCACCTTGTTCCATTAGACAAGAATACCATGAAATATGTGGAATTGATATTACATTGTTGTATATTAGCATTTATCTCGTATCGTACGTTTATTCTAAATTTTTGTCTGTAAAAGTGCAATTTAAAATACCTTGAGTCTACGATGTTGATATTGGTAATATTTTGCCGAATTAATTTGGGTATAGAACTCAATTTCAGTGTTTGACAGTTTATACAGACCTCGAATTGTTGACGATGAATGTTAATTGTTGCATATCTGCATTTACCTCGTATTGTACGTTAACTCTAATTTTATTGATAAAAATTGTCATTTAACGATCAATACTCCGTTATTTTATTTAAGAAAATAGACAACAGTCTTGTGGGGTTATGGAAGTGTGGGACAAACACTCCAGTAAGCTGGATTTTAAAGATCATTGGGAGCTGGGCCCTGACTGAGTAAATTGGTCAGGGCAAACCCTCCATTTGATCAAGGCAGCTGGGCCCTGATATAATTGGTCAGGGCAAACACTGCTTAGGAAGATTCGAGAATTGTGCCCTACAGCAATTTGCGATAACGCAATGGGCTCTCTTAAAAGGTTTTTTAAAGTTCTTAAAAGTTTCTCTTATCCTATATACATTGAGAATTGGGCCCTAAAGTGATTTGGGATAAATTTTCTCCAATGGACTTTAAGGCAAGATTCTACATGTACATCAGCATACAAAAAACGAGGTCTATGGGACAATTGTGACCTCTAAACTGGAGCAATTGCCGCCACAATCACACGCTCGTGTGTGATCCCCATAGACCCATAGACGAAGGGTTACGTTATATACTCATTGATAAAATGTTACATTACCAAAATCTAAAACTTTCCGAGATCTGTTATGAGTTGTTTTGAAACATCTGCAAGGATATGCACAGGAGTACGTATGTATCTTAAATAGTAGTCGGAGGACCAACGACCGAGTGCTTGAATAGCCAATGAGGTAGATTTTGAGACGCAGCTGTTATAGCAGCTCCAATTCTGAAGCTGTGGCCGGAGAAATTTGAGCTAGTATAGCCACCGAGAGACAACAGTGAACGCAGTTCGTTAGTGAATTGCGTCCGAGACAATGCTGTACCGTTTGAATATTGAAAAAGTGGTCCTGAAGAATTTACGCGTCGGGAAAGGTAGTTTTTCATGGCCAAAACCGGACATAGCTCGGAGTCATTAGCTCCAATGGTTATCTTAACAGCCGAACGAAATGGATCAGTCTTTGAAGCTTTTATGGTTAAACACATGTATCGAGTGGTTTCATTTGAACATGGGTGGAAGGTTATGTCAGTTGGACATAAATGTATGGAAGGATCAACATTTTTGTAACAGGTCATTTCACCAATCCGCAGAAAGCCGAAAAAGGCTAGTGAAATCGCAGCCCATAGCATGTGATCATTATGTGAAGGAACTGCACGGCAATGAAGCAGACGGGAAAATAATTTTAGATGTACCAAGGTTATAGGCAAGCGGAGCCTAGTAGCCACACCTTTTACCCGTTTAATGCCCCTTAAGATGTACTGGAGTCGCAGAAATTTGCTAAGGGGGAGATCAAAACCGTTAATTAAGTGAAGATTACGAACAGCCTCTAGATAGACTTTTATTGTACCTGGATTGACTGTTTGAGCAAGAAATACTGCAAAGTAAATAAGGATGTTTTCTGTGGTAGGAAGAATAGGAGCAGTTTCGTGCAGTTTAAACTGATAGCAGAAATTCAGGAATTGTTTTTCTCCGCTGCTGTACCTTGCGCTGAGGAAGCAACCTGATAACGTCGCAAGTCGGCTTCTAGAGATCGGAAAGGATTTCTGGTAGGATTTGAGGCGACTGGTCTGCCTGAGGAGCCAGACGGCGGAAACGGGTTTGCTGAAAACGAGATTTCAGGGTTTGCAGGGTTAGAGCCTGAACTAGGTCCATCATTCTGGGACTTTTTGAGCGTTTTGCGTTTATAATTTACACAACTGTTTGGTTGTCGCAATAGAAAATAATTCGCTTTTGGGACCACCGGTGTCCCCATATGTATGCTGCGGCAACGATCGCATATAGCTCTTGCCAATCTATACTGATATCTTTATAGCTAAGTATTTGATGGGGCAACCACGATCCCTGAAACCACTGATTCTGAAAAATTCCCCCAAACCCAAGCAATATCTTGCTGGAAACTATAATTTAGACGGATGTGATGGTGTGGCTTCTGGATACCGCGAGTAAGTTGTATCATTCGTTGCAAAAACGCCCTACCTGGGAGAACTACTTTGCATGCAAAATTAAGAGTGCCAATAAGTGACTGCAATTCTTTTAGAGTGGTAGTTTTTTAGTGGTCCAGAGCGAAAGATCGCATCGTAGACGGTGGAGCTTATCATCAGGGAGCCGGGCTTCCATCTTGTTTGAATCAAGAAGAATGCCTAAGAACTCAAGAACGTGGGAAGGCCCTTCTGTTTTGTGCTCTGCAATTGGTACGCCTAGCTGCCGAAAAGTGAGTAGCATACTGGTCAAGCTGCTTTGACAAGGTTGACAATAGGGCTTAGAGTTGGAAGGGGGCTCCATAATTAAGAAATCGTCTAAAATATGACCAACGTAACTTATGCAGCATTTGTTAAGGAGGATCCACTCAAGGGCGTCTGACAATTGGTTAAACAAATAAGGCGCGCTTTCTCAAACCAAATGGAAGGACTTTATCGAAATAGTACCGGTTATTCCACTGCATACCTAGTAATTACCAGCCGTTGGGATGAACTGGGTATTGACGAAAGGTAGATTCAATATCGGTTTTAGCTAAAAAGGTACCTCTGCCTAGGCGAATTAACGCGGAAATTGTGTCGTCAATTTTTATATATTGAAGGGAAAAATCATCTTTTTCAATAAAGGAGTTGACGGAGTCGCCCGATTTAGGAAAGGAAAGATGAAAGATAGTACGAAATTTATTGGAGTGCTTTTTTGGTACAATGCCAATTGGTGAAATCTGAAAATTGGTGAACGGAGGTTTGGTGAAAGGACCTGCAGTGTGACCAAGAGCGACTTCCTTGGCGAGGTTATCCGAAATTATAGTTGATATTAATTAAGTTGGACCTTGATAGCCTAAACGGGCGCCGAAGCGCAATTCCGAACAGAGTTTCAAAACAAATGACTGATCTGGATGTTCACAAAGAGTATCTTCTAAAACATTAACGCGAAGTGGAGTAACTACAGTTCTATCATAACTAATATTGTCAATAATAACTTTACTATTTTCGGTGTTTGGAACTTGGTTTGTCGTTGCGTCATCAGGTTGTGAGATTTTGAAGCTAGTCACACATGTGTTAGATATAGAATCTTTTCAAATCGGAAAGAATTGTTATTATCGTGAAGTGTCAATTTACGATTTACACACATTGAGGGTATACAGTTTTCAAATATATAATGAAGATTTGAAACCTTATTTTAATTTGCGTGAATACGAGCGAAAGTGTGTTGATTATCAAGTTCACAATATTCACGGATTAAAATTATATACTAAAAAAAACCCAAACTATTACACGCAAGGAGAGGTGATGGAATTTTTTAAAGATTTTAATAGAAAAAGGTGATTGCGTGATAGGATTTAAAGATGGTACCTACGAACGAAATTTATGCACGAAACTGAATGTGCTGTGTATTAATTTGGAAAATTTCGGCGCATCCAAGTATGAAACACTATGCCAAGAGTATAAATTGGGGTGAGAAATGTTGCTCTCATCACACACGACGAACTAGAAAACAATACCATTGCTCAAAGTATGAAGTGTTGGTGTTTACGCCATATATCTTTCATCGTTTGGGAGACACGAGTTTATTTAACAAAGTCATAAAACAACACCTCAAGGAATAAAGGTTAGGGGCAATTCAACCGTAGCAGCGATGAGTGTTTTACTTTTCACGCAATTTTCCTTTTCATCCAATTTTCCTTTTCACCCAATTTTATGGGTGTTGTACAAGCTGTGCAAACCCCTTCGTTTGATGCAACCATTGTTGGATGGAAAGACGCGTCGCATTACAAAGATGCCATATCGAGACGATGGCTGGGAAAAATTGTGTCACGGTCATCGAGATGTGAATAATACGGACAACGACTTTTCTTACGAAGGAATATTTTTTAATCTGAACAACAGTAAATGTACATGTGTCGTTAAGTTGAAAACTGATTCACTGAGTTTGTTATATGAAATACCTGTGGAATGGTCTCGTCGAATATATGTACGATATGATAATAAAAAACAATTCGATTTATTACTTTTTAAAGACGAATTTTGTTGTCGTGACAATATTTATGTATATGGACAAATACGCATCGTAAGCATACAATTTATAACTATCCCTAGTTATGTTGAGCCGAACAAATCATTATTTCATATTGGATGTACATTAAAGTATAGTAAACCCGGTCAAAATAAGCTAATGGTTAAAACTAAAGAGAATTCTGAAATAAATTTGTTATTTTGATTTGATTTATAAGACATATACACACACCGCGTTCCACTAACTATGCACAGCACAAATAGAATTCATCAGAAAACATCTGTTAATAGGGAAGAAAGCTTTATGTGTGGTGCGATCAGTTCTACCTAATTAACATTCTTTGTTGTTTTCGAACTATCAACTTAATCTAATCGTAATCTTACACTTGTGTTTACATTGAGTTACACACACAGAGCGTTCAAGGTCCAATGTGACGCATATGGTATTTACACCCTAATATGGTTGACTTTAACAATAAAATATATGAATTCTGAAATTTATTTTTTTTATTTGATTTATAAGACATACACGCCCGCATTCCACTAGCTATAATCAACACAAATATAATTCACCAGAAAAAACACTTGTTGATAGTGAAGAAAGTTTCATGTGTGGTGCGATCTACCTAATTAACATTCTTTGTTGTTTTCGTCCTACTAACTTAATCAAATCTTAATCTTACACTTGTGTTTACATTGAGTTACACGCACAGAGCGCTCAAGGTCCAATGTGACGCATAGGGTATTTACACCCTAATATGGTTATGACTTTAACGATAAAAATATATAAATTCTGAAATAAAATTTTTTTTAATTTGATTTATAAGACATATACACACACGCGTTCCACTAGTTATATTTAACACAAATATAATTCACCAGAAAAAACATCTGTTGATAGGGAAGAAACTTCACCCACAGAGTGCTCAAGGACCAATATGACGCATATGGTGTTTACACACTAATCTATTTATGAAAACAAGTGTGACGCACATGGTGTTTTACACCCTAAATTTAGATAGTGTTCAAGGTCACACATGTGACACACACATGTACATGCACATGCACAAGGTCCAATGTGTCACATGCTCATCACTTACACCCAAATTTGGTTATAAAAGTGAATGTACTCCAAGGTCAATCATGTGATGGCCACATGATGTGACGCACACGTTGTGTTTTTACCGCGGATATAAAAATCGAAGAAGATTCTATTCCAATACATACGAAATCCAAAATTTGAAGAGAAAATAGAAGAAGGAGAAAAATAAGAAAAAATGAATATGTATGACGATATGATGTTGAAGCAGAGGTGGGAGACACAGTGGATGGAGTACGAAAGATATGTGAAGACGGTTTAAAAAAATAGTTATGGTGGAGTAGTCACCGTGGAAAGGGATCGGGTTTGGTGTCCCGACAACCAAGCCAGACTCCTGATGGAGCGGGAAATCGTAAACGTTGGTTCGTCCCGCCATGTTCGGCGGACAAGAGAAGCAGGAAACTTTGGCGAGATTTACGCAGAGTAGGCAACGGCGAGGGGCTTCCCGCCGAGACATCAGGAATGGGGACACAAAAAAATACACGGTCGTCCGGGGTAAAAGAAAAAACTTTTTTAAAAAAACCCCATTTAAAAACATTTTAATTGAACAGAAAATATATATATCTTACAATTTTTTTATCGTGTAAATAGAATTTTTTTTTAAATGAATACAATTGTTTTATGAACGGACTATGTGGTTTTAGTTATTGTCTTGTTGAAACCCGGGATTTGTTCGATTGACGCAGCGACTGTCTTGTGTATCATGCCATAATTCAATACGATCTTTTTTACTATAAAATTCATATGAATAGCACCAGTTACAGAAAGCGAGGTTGATCATACAAATTTCACATTTAAACATGTTTTTGTTGAGATTTTATATCGAGTTTACATCTCAGACATTTTATTTTAAAACTCCCTTTTGGATTGCATAAAATCAAACTTCTACTTCGTTTTGCGTCAATTTACGATTTGCGATCATTTGATACATAGACGAAAAAAAAAAGAAATGAAAGAAATATATATAAGAAATCTAATATTGTATGAAAAATGTATTAGATTATTATACTTATTTTGTGGCGGGATAAATTGGGTATTGAGAATTTTCAGAATGATCAGTGACATACATAATAAAAGGCGTGAGAAATTGTACGATTTAGTATCTGATAGTCAACATGAGTCGCAAGGTTTTTATGCTGAGGAAGGACGGAAATGTTGCGATGTTAGCGAAAAAGTGTTTACTACAGCAAACCCGAGAAGAAGCATGCGAATACAAAAGATTAAGGGAAAAAGACGAACAAATGTTAAAACTGTTGAACGTCAATGTTAAAAAAAATTCAAGTATTGCAAGGGGTTTAGCTGTCATCACGAGTTCACTTGAACGAAAGAGAGTTTATTATTTATGGAAATTGGATAGTATAGAAAAACTGACAGCAATTCAAGAGAAATACCAAAGACTGAACGATTATGTATATCATATTAATACACAATTGATATCATTATATGAAGAAGACACTAGTGTACGTATTCAAATTACGATTAATTATTTTCCTGTATATGATGCCAATACGCAAACGTGGTGTCTTCCCAAGTTAAAATGTAATGATATTCAGAATAAATGTCGGGATAATCATACTAGATTTAATTTAAATTGTTCAAATTGTGAGATACAAAACGATATGTGTAGCGTTGTTCGCGAGTTGACTGCTGCTGTTAAATTCGATATGAAATATACAGTGTACAATTGGAGAAAATCTGAGAGGTAGACGAAAACACAAAAATTATGTCTACAAACGAACTATCCCATTGTTTGTATACTCATTTTTGGCAATTTAGCAAAATTAGGTGTGAAATAGCTGAACAATGCATGTGTGGTATAATTGAATCTAATCAGTGTACATGTGACAAAATAATGAGCTCATCTTATCGAATAGAAAAATAAAGAAAATGTTATTGTAAAATAATTATTATTGTAAAAAAATAAAAATAAAATACAAGGTAGTTTGATGAATCAATTTATTCAACTGTAGTGTGTTGTCGTTTAACCATGTCGAGGAGTAGAAAAAGGTGTAAAAAGGTGTAATTTTAACTGTGGATGAAACGTCGCGAGCAATAACGAGAAATTCGGATAAATCAATTCAGTTGTGGTCTCTTACAAAAAACTCTGTGGATTGGGAAAAACGAAAAATAATACACGAGATTGATATTAATTTCGTAAAAAATATAAAAGACGAACATTCTGACGCATTATCGTTTGGTATCGTTCGTGTTAAAAAATATGTCTTCTCATCCTGCATCGATCATACGTAATAAAAAATATTGGGCAAACAACAACACTTTAAACGATGTTAATTTTCCAGCAAGAATGGATCTACCGTCACCGAAATTTTGGTCAAAGAATGGATTTAATCATAGTGACGTCATGTTATCGCTAAGGTCTACAACCGAGAGATGCAACGAGTTAGATCTAAATCAACCCATTTATAAACTAAACATTGATTGTAACTTTTTTAAATACAACATCAAGGAACAATTCTATATTGAATTTCATTTTTATCTTCAACCAAGAGACTGTGGGAATTTTATGAGATATCCGAGGATTAAATGTTCAGGTTATGCGGATCAGAAATACAACACCCTTCTTCCAAGTACGCGTAATATATTTACAAATTTGTTATTGAAATGTCGACGAACTTGTTTTTCATCGCTACCACCCACTACGGATGATCTCGAGAAAATGTTAATTGAGAACAGTGGGGAGAAGAACATTATTTTTACGAACGAATTATTGTCTTTATTAGTGTGTATGATACACGACTACGATACCTTTATAGATGTAATAACAACAAAATGCGACAACAACAACCTACTTGACAACGAAATGGAAGAGAGCGAGAACGATTGGGTGGATGAATTCGCACAATTCTTAATTAAAAGAGATGACGACATCAACTTCATGTTGACAGGGCTTCGAAGTTATCACGCAAGATTATTAAAAGGAGAGACTGTATCGCCTGATGATCTTCGTTCTTATAAACAACACGAACAAAATAGAAAAAAATATAGACGAATAAAGATAGAAGTGGACGATGTAAATGAACAATGGGAAATTGATTTAGCTGAAATGAAGGATTTGTCACGTTATAATAATCAGTATAGATATTGCCTTGTATGTATTGATGTGTATTATCGTTTTTGTTGGATTAAATTATTGAGAAAAAAACCCTGCTTTAAATGTCGGAAAAAAGCTCCAAATGATCTTAGACGAATCTGATACGTTTCCGAAAAAAATAACATCTCCTTTTAGAGAAAACCCTTTAACATGCACAACTTCTTTACCTAAGTGGGTTTGATATGCATAGCATTTTGGACCTGTCGAACAAAACAAAGTAATCCAATCACCATCGTCCAATTCATTGGTTAAATCTCCTAAAAAATTACCTGTTTTTACTTCGTTGTAATTCGACTCGTCACACTCGTATATCACGGAATCCGTATCAAAATATAAAACGCGTTTAGCGAGTTTATTGATTAACTCAAAACGTTTAAGACGTGCATACACTGTCACAAAACTTGCAATAATTACATTTCGATTGTTTAATGGGGTCGTCGCAGCTTCTGTTTTTTGGTATGTACACCTAACAACATCCTCTGGAAGAAAATCTAAACCTGTAACTTCCTTACTCTCGTCGTTTGCTAAACTCAACAACTCGTCATAATCGTTTATGAATTCAACAACAGTATTATTTTCATTTTGAGCTAGTTTACCCCATAGAGCATTGAGTGATGTTTTTGACACAGTACGAAAACCTGGATTTTTTTTTATATTTTGTTTATCCAACAAAATTCCTTTGTGTTCCTCATATTCCTTAATATAATCGTTCAACTTTGTCTCGTCAACCTTACCATTTTCATCTAAACACGAAGAGGGAATACCGCTACTTTCTTGTTTTATTTTTAAAAAATTATCAACATAACCACCAAACATTTTCTCCTTACGTTTATAATCATATATTTCGATTACTTCAACCACCTCATAACCCTTCTCTATCGCTACATTGATCTCTAGTCGTCCAAGTACATTGATCCACATTGATCTACATTGATCCCTACTGTGATTACATTGCACACATTTCCCTTTTGCACACGCAAAACACAACGGAAATAATAATTTACCATTCACACGAACAGGTAATACTGCAAAATATAAATCTTGTGGTGGTAAAATACAACATTTTATTAATCCAAACACATTACTTAATAAAACCGAATTACATTCTTGTCCCAATAAAATCGTAGGATGACCAACAGGAAATGATTTTGTTTTTTGCACAAACGGGTATAAAGATGTAAAATCGACATAACAAATACGCGAATCAACATCGTTCTGTTTATATAAACAAACAGGTGACACGCGACCGCCGTACAGACTGTCACGTGGTTCCAAGGGTAAATGAACGCTTAATTCGTATTTTTTCCCGTCTAATTGCTTCTTCGAGTAGTTTGACCTAATCCGGTAATCACACTCCCACATTTCAACAACTTCGTAATTTTCAGATTTTAATAAATGTGTAAAACGTTTTGTCCGTTCGTGCAACCTTCCAAACTTCTCGTTTAATACTGTATTGTAATCGTTTTCGTTAAAACATTTTTTGCAGCCATGATAGAAACAGCCATAGAATTGAAATACCGTATTATTATTTGCACAAAATCCGTCAACATATCGATCTAAAACCTTTCTTTCACCACCACGTGACATTTTATACTCAAGACCACCTGCCAACATTGTATCAATATCGCTTAACCAACACAACGCTAATAAACTCTGATTGACTCTACCTCTATATCCGGTTGCAGGAATTATTCCAATACAATTCTTAGTTAAAAAATTAACGCGAAAAATCTTTAAAGCTAATCCTGCAATCGTAATACACGATTTGTCATAAAACGGCAAGACACCTCCAACCTCGTATATCATACGCGAAAATTTAATGTCGCCTCTTCTTAAAATATCAACATCACTACAACAATAATAATAAATTGCATCGCGAAAAACATAAGGTTTATTTTGCTGATTTTCATACCATGTTTCAAATTCGGCTCTTTCTTTTTTGTTCATGTTTGAAAGATCAAAAAAATTACGCTCGACAATTTCACCGACATAATTTAAATCTGTAAAGTGATAAGGGTGGTACCCTTTCGTTAAATCGTCGATACCCATAGCACTTGGACTTTTCGATAATTTCATTGCTAAAAATAGAAAACTGTCTAATATTTTTACATTAACAGTACCTATGTTTAGTGACATAATTTTATTCCCATTCATAACAGTCTCCGGCACAATTTTTGTTTGTTCTAACACATATTTTAAAATAAAAACAGTATCAAATCGAGATCCATTGTGTGCAACCCAAACAGAATCGTTTTGTTTTAATATAAATTCACACAACTCTGCCACTACATCTTCACCGTTATTTTCAAATACGTATTGTCGATACCCACAACACTCTACACATTCAATACCAACATCAGCAAATTTTTCGTCCTCTGTATATTTAACATTATCGCTTAATCTCTTAAACGGTATACTATCACACAAACTACAAACTTTTTGAACGACACAATAAATAGGTACCATTAAACCGTTAACATCAACTTTAGTTTCAAAATAAAATATAAATAAATTCGTTGTATTACCTGTACAGACTGTATCTATAGGTTTCATATAACACAAATGATCTTTATTTTTATACTTTGAACAATGAAAACAAAATAACTTCGTACAATCATGTTTAACAGCAACTTTTTTTTCCGTAAAAATAAATCGAGGTGCCGTTTTATAACAGGTTTTACAAAAAAACATGTATTGACACGGTGTCTGTTTTGAATAATTCGCTTGTATAGGTTTAAAATTTTTTTGAAATAAATGATTTTGAAAACAAATTGGATTTCTAAATAAAATTCCACACGATGAGCACTCCATTTTCATATCTGGACTCTCATGACAAGTATTAGAACTAAAACATTTTTGACTGTAGTATTAAGTTTACATATGTGTGAATCGACAAACTCGTGACTCCTAAAATAACTCGTACATCTAAAACAAAATTGTTTAAATTTTGTAAATTGTCGCAAATCTAAAATAAGATCATAATGATTTTTGTTTAAGCATAAACAAACCAAATCGTTCGTTAAACGTACAAGTTCACTATGTTCGTTCGTTCTAGAATCGTAAATTATCGAATTATAACATTGATCGGAAAATACAACCAGATCAACACCCATTAACTTCAAATACCCTTTGTAAAAAAAAAAAAAATCCTTCACCGCAACAGTTAAATAAACCTCGCGAATTTCTTGTTCCGAAAATAAATCATCTACAGCTTTATTCATATTCAATTTCATTTTCTCGTGCTTTTTATCCTTTCTTAAAAACGATAATCCTACCAACAACGCTACTACAAAACAACATTTCTAATTAAACTATTTAACTTGTTTTTTTGTTTTTTTTGAAAGCTCTTTCCCTAAATAAAATTTTGAAAGCTCTTTTCCCTTTTGTCGCTCTTTTTAATTTTGAAAGCTCTTTTCCCTTTTGTCGCTCTTTTCTTAAATAGTTATAAACACTACTCTTTTTTTTCTTAGACTTATTACTATTTGTCTTTCTTTTTCTTTCACCATTTGGAAATGAATATATAATTACATTTGTTTTCCACCCATTAGCGATAAGTTCCTGATTACTCTGCATAAATTTTTCTAAAGTATTTAAAAATAATGTTGTTGTAAATTCTTTCACCTTAAGAGCAGCCGCAGAGAAATATCTCACAGGTGCTTTACTAAACACAAACTGAACAGAATCGTCGTCCGAATTAACCGACGATCTAGCAACGTTAATAAAATATTGAAATACATTCGTTAAACTTTGCACAAATTCAATTAAATTTGCGGTTTTTTCTCGAAGTGCAAATAAAGAAAAAATCTTTTCGTTTACTTTAAATTTTTCTATATATCGTGCACTTATCTGTTCGACTTCAAATATATTCGAGGGTATGTTTAATTCATTTCTTTCCCTTTCTTTTTCAAAAAGACTTACTATTCTTTCATTATCAGCGTCTGAATAATGAAATTTCCTTTGATCTTTATTCATTATTATTTTTTCCTTGAACAATTTAATGTAAATCTTTTCTTTTTTGTATTTTTTCTTTCTTCGTTTATTTCTTGCTCCTCACCGTCAACCCTCTATCAACAGTAACATCAGAATTATTTACATGAATACATGTAAAAGTAACCCATGGTGTACTCTTTGATCCTAAGATGTTACCAATAACTCTGAAGTATATAAACTAGTAAACGACACAACATTCACACACTTTTATTTATAAAAAAAAAGAGAAAATGTCTAAGCACGACTATGTCAATATTGAAGTACATTTAGAAAAAAATAATATTCCTTATGTTGCTTACGAAACCGATGACAACGACGATTGTATTATGTTTTCCCCGTTTCTTTTTAAAGAATGTTTAGGCGATTTCTACAAAGAAGACGACGATGTTGGAAGAAAAATCGAACCCTATACCTTAAGACTTCGATTTTTTAAAATGAAACAAAAAATATTACAACTTCCAAGTGATATTATGTACAAAATAGAATGTTTAATAGACTTCATAGAAAAACATAAAAACAATTACTTTGGAATAAGAGCAATACATGCTATTTAATCAAGAAGATGGCAAGAACTAAATTCGTGTACAATAGAAAAAAGGGTCAAAATATCAGAAACGTGTTTTACTGTATCACTTTTACAACGAACCATGTACAATGTAAAAAAAGAACAGCGCATACAAAAAAATGTTGGATTCATTTAGCAAAAGAAGATAATCTTCGTATTAAACCGTCAAACATACCTAATGCTGGTAAAGGATTATTTGCGTGCAAAATACCATTCCCCAGAAAAAAGATAATCGCCCGATTCTCAGGACGTAAAACCACAAAGAGAAATATTGATCGTGACTATGGTAACGCACGTGCTATGTATGCAGTATGCGACAACAAGGGTCGATGTATCCATGCTAACAAGTCTACTGATGGCGCAGCACGATATGCAAACGATGCTCGAAACTCGCGCTTTAATAACAACACACACCTCAAATCAAAACAAAGGATAGAACCACACCAAGAAATATTCAAATATTATGGAAACGAATATTGGTTGTAATATTTTTTTTATATAATAATAAAATTTATTTTTTTAAAAATTGAATCAAGCATGCGTGTTGTATTAATATTTACATAAAAAATATAAAATACATGTTTCTGCATATAATCTAAATTTTTACATAATTTGTTGATTATTAGTCCTTATTTTACACATAAAATCATTTTTAAGTATGGCTACCAATCCCTTTCCAATTCTTCCATTACCATCCGAAAACGGGTGAATATATTCAAATATAAAATATATTAACTCCAAAATATTTTGGGTTTTTTTATTCTCGTAAAATCTATCTAATTTTTGCATATAAATATTAATAAACTGCGGTAAAATTCCACAATGCTTACCCACATATCTATCTCGTTCTACAAAATATCCACGGTCATCAGTCAACATACAACGTTTGTGTATAAATTTAACTATATCGCTTATCTTCATACGATCTATATCTTGCTCTATAAGTTGTTTTAAAGAATTAGCAAACTTTGCACATTTAAACCAAAACAATTCATCTTCATCCTCATCTTCTTCCATTCTTACAACATCGTAAGCAAATGTTTTCAGTTTCACAAAATTCATGTTTTAATCGGTACAAGAATAACAAGAGATAAAATTTCAGTATTTTCTTTTATCCTAGAACACTTTCAAACAAACTAGGTAAAATACTAAATAAAAAACCTCCTCTCTGTCGTTTATATTTCTTCCTTTTATGTCTTACTCTTCGAAAATGTTTTTGTTTTTTACGTTTTAATTCATTTGTAAATTTTCGATTCATAAGAGGATAAACCATTCTTCCCATCACACGAAAAATTAAAATAAGAAAAGCTTAACAATACATATATGTATATATATATATACATATAAACAGATCTGTAGTGAAATAAAGTTTAAATGAAGTAACCAAAGTTTGTCTTTTGTTCTTACTATTCTGCTCTACTTAGGTATTGAGCATGTGTTCTTGCCATAATTCACTCTTGAATTAAACTAAAAATTGTTATTGTTTTATATATATATATAAAACAATAACAATTTTTAGTTTAATTCAAGAGTGAATTATGGCAAGAACACAACGCGGTGGTTATTTCCGGGGTATACCAAGACAACGAGGAAAGAAAAAAGGAAAACAAAAAGGTGGAAAACTAACAGCAAACGTCACAAATAAAATCCTCTCGGAGGGTTGTAAAAGGAACAAAAATGCTTGAAAATATGATCGGGACAAATTATAAAAAAATGAAAAAACGTATAGTTATAAAAAATTTTAAAAGGGGGTATAGCTACACCTCTTCCATCGAATCGTTATGGTAATGGGTATGGAATGGTTATAGACCGATTCCTTACTCCTTAAACAATAAAAAATAAATAACACAAATTCGTTTCTATTTCTCTTTATTTGTTATAATTTTTTAACAAAAATACATTTCCATTTTTTTCTCTAATTACAGTTTTTTTTAATTAAAAAAACCTCCAACATAATATTATCCAAAAATAATATTATTAAATATATATTGGCTCAAATCTGACGATAAAGTTCATAGTTTTTTTTATACTGCAACTGTAGAAAATTTTTTCTCTACATGATTTAATATATAAAAAACTGTTTTATCACTACAAATGATAAAACGCACCCCCATCCTTGACTGAGAAGTGATTCATACTAAAAGATACAAGCTTTTATAAAATTTCAAATTCTCCTTGTAACTTGTGTTCGCAAAATATGTAATACTTAAAATCAAAACCTTCCTCTAATTTAACATATTTCCCCTTATCACACGGTACAAAACATACGTTGGGTATATATGTAAATATAATTTCATGTTTTATTTGGACACAACATATGTCCTTCTTTCCAACAAATTTTAATTTAATATACTGAGTTCCATTATTTGATTTAGTAACAAAATCATGTAAAATATATTTGCATTTACATTGTTTAAAAAGATGATTTAATGTTACATATACACCATTCTCTTTCCATTCGTCAGTCGTCAGTGGTTCATCTCTGTTCATGTCTTTAACTTTAAATTAAAATTTTCTTCATCAATCACTCTCTTGTTAATAAGGTGATCGGTATTAAACATTTTATCATCAAATGTATAGTAATACCCATGGACAGGTCCATAATAATAATTTTTATCACTCACCAGTTCAAATATAAGACGCTGTTCTGTCTCACCATCAAATAAAGTAAACGCTTCACTTTTACGCAGTATAAGAGATATGTCGGGATACCAACTACCAAATTCTCGTAGTATAACCGGTGAAAGATAATTAGCTTTTTCAACTGTTTCCCCCATTCTGTTCAATGCAAAACACTGTCGTCGTTGTGTCCTATTTGAATATACGCTCCTTGCGTCTTATTTATAACCACAGAAATCAAATTTCAACCGCCCACGCACTCCATTGAAAGCAACTCGAACACAAATTTTATTTTCTTCAAAATCCTTATACACACAGCCCACGCAATCACTGAGTGTTGACACTATTCGTGCTGTGTAAATTAATTAAAATCGATTACAGTGTTAAGTGTTTGCGCGCTGATAAATTGTGTTTTTACAATTTTTTAATTTTTTCGTAAACTAACACGAAAAAATGACATCTGTCATCGATTACACTGTTGCGTGCTGATTATCATTTTTTCTTCAAAATAATACATATTTTCGTAAATATCCCCGCGATATAACTATTGCGCAAACATTTCATTCTCACAAACGCTCGTTTCTTCTCATCTTTTTTAATCGTTTCGTATAAAACATACGCATAAAAAACTATACACCAGACTATTACCAGCTGCGAACACCAATCCAATTATAAATACGTGTATTCAAAAAAACTGTTTGATATTACACACACTATACTATAAATATATTAACACACACCACATTGTTTAAAAAAAGATGATTTAATGATATATACGCAACGTATATTATTATACATATACCGTCTATATATTATGATTTAATGATACATATGCTGTGTTCATTATCCATTTGTTGGAATCTGTCTCCAATAAATATTTATCTGTCTCAAAAGTTCCTTCGCAAACACTTGGTACATATGGTATTTTTTCTGATTCGTCTCTCTCTCTCTTCAACACACATAATGACTTATTGCATTAGCGTAATCATAACCACCCATGTATAACGTATAAAAATATTTAGCCTCAAGACTTGGGTAAACACCAACCGTATTCTCTCAGCTTGATAATAAATCCTTTGAACGGGTGTTGAGTTAGACAGACCAGCTTTCACCACATCTATCACCTTAAAGCGTGCACCAGGACATCTATTCAACAGAGTCTGAATTGCCTCGTATGCAATAAACCTAGCTTTATCTCTATTCATATTTACAGTTGGTTTTAGACTGTTACTCAATGCAACTACACATGAAGTGTCTTATTTATATATACTTCCTTATCTTTCCACACTTTACCCAAAAAAGTTTTTTGCCAATAATAATCCGCACGCAAACAAAAACACGGATTACTAATTTCCTCCCAATAACATCATATAATTCACAAGTAAAAACACGCTCATCAACATGGTAATGGTGTGCTAGAATGAACAATATTTTCCTATTTCCAAAGTATAGTCATACTCACCCTGATATAACGTATAAAAATATTTATCCGCAGGGCTTGGGTGAATTCCTTCAGTATTCACTGCTTCAAAAATAATCTTTTGATCATCTCTTATGTCAAACATATGGTTCCCATCAACTTTTTTTACGTCTAGCACTTTAAAACGCGTACCAGACCATCTATCCAACATAGACGGTATTCGTGCGTATATTATACACTATGATCACTCAATACAACGTGCAAATGTGTTATATGGGTGGAAAGAAACCGTGTCTTACATACATCCTTCAACACTTTACCCCCAAAAAATAATTATACAATTCTGTAATAATAATCCGCAATAAAAATACACGGACTATTTTTTTTTGTCACAACATCATATAATTCATAGAAGGACCTCCGCGCAACATAAACAAAACATTGCGCAAAGAAATAATTGTATTTTTATTATGAAAAAAAATTATTATTCTGAAACATTTTTCACGTCGTCAACAGCAGAAGGTGGAACGACAAGTGATATCACTCTTATATATCCAAAACGGATACACTAAAAGACACTGATACCATCACTACTTAGGCTTTCATTTCCTGTTGGTAATGACGTCAACAAAACTTTTTTTCCATAAACGGAAACCCAACTGGTTTTTGCTCACCCCCCGAAATGAAAAAAAAAAAAAGTTCTGTGATTGGGTAACCAATTAAAATGAATTGATGTGACTGGTTTAGAGCTCGTGCCAGACTCCAACACATAAAAAAATAATAATGTACTATATACTACCAGTTTTCGTTTATATTTGTAAATTAAATGTACATGAGTTATATGAAGTGTGTATGATATGTTTTAGTGTGATTTTGGTGCTAAAAAATAAAGATATACACTTTTCCCGACATTTCTCCCTGACGACAATAAAGTTAGTTTGTATCGTTTATTTATAGATGGTCGCAGAAGGGAGAAATGTCAGAAAACTTAGATATCCTAACGTGCGAGCTGCAGTAAATAGAGATAACACGCCGCAGACACAAACAATGCAATTGAACGAAAAAGAAATTTAATTGGAGTTTTAGCTTTGCATTTTACAACGATTTTTGGGTGAGAAATAAGTGGGAGAATTGTGCCTTTCTTAAGTGTAAATATATAATATAGGATATCAAGTAACATATCCTGTTTGTCTCTTTCTGTCTCTCTTTGTCTCCTTCTGTCCCTCTCTACCCCCTATCTCTCTCTTTCACACTCTACATCTCTCTTTCTCTCTCTCTCTTCCTCTCTCAATATCTTGTCCAGTATCCCTTCTTTCGCAAAATTGGTTACTATTGATAATTAGTCAATTAAACGCTAATTATAATCAATTAGACGCTAGTGTTGCACATGTATCTTTGTAAGTGGCACAGACAAATGATAAGGAATAGTAGAACAACTTGGAACAAAATATGTGAGACGAGCACCAAAGTATTGCTTGCCTATACATCATTGTTCACCTCGGACAACCATGGCCATAAATAATTGGGACAGCAGTGCAAATGAAGAGTCTGGTAGCCTCACATAAGAAAAACTCTAATATATCGTCTTGAATCCTTACCTAACAATCTCTCCCCTCCCCCCTCCATCAATGTTGTTTCATTTTATACTTGGTGTGATATAACGACGAAGAAGAGCAATAGAATGGCAACATTGAAGGGGGAAGGGGGGCAACTTCGAATGCGTAGTGGTTTTTACGAACTGTCCTAGGGTTTTTGGCCATGATTGTAGTAAAAAATTGCCTTAAGAAAATTCGTCGCTGTCTCAAATGTTATGTCATTGTCATTTTTCGTATTTTCTCTCAAACAAAGACAAAATTCCGGATGTTTCTCGAAGTAACGTTGTCTACCAGATTTCATGTCCTGGTTGCGTTAACCGTTACTTTGGCAAGACTGATCGCTGTCTCCAAAAACGTCTTTGCAAACATAGAACACAACAAAACACTAGTGCAGTTGCTCAGCATTTTCTTAATTGTGAACATGCCTTATATCTAGCTGATTTAAACGATTTAGTTGACCGATTACATGCCAATCACGCTCCTCTTCAATCTTCTCCTAACATTAAGAATCTCATTTTTAACAACTTTAAAATCCTTCACTCTTGTAGGTCTTGTAGTCCTAACATCCTATTATTTTTAGAAGCTCTTTTAATTAAATTCGACACACCGGAGTTAAATTCCGGTCTCAAAGCTAGTAAAGCGGAGTTGACGCTTTTCAGGTGATACTTCGCTTCACCACCACTCTTAATCCCTATCACACCCTGCTAATTAATCACGTTGCCGACCTTATATGTAAATAGATTAGTTCCTTTCTAATGATGTCATCACTCAACTGTAAATATAAAAGATCGCTGTTATTTAACTCAAGTCACTTGGTCTGAAGATGACTTCGTAATAAATTCGAAATATTACCAATTCAACATTTTCTCTTGTTTTTTGACTCATATCTTTGGTTTTACAAGATTTGGAGTGTGTTTTGTTTTATATTTTCTCAAACTATCGGCTGGCTATGGTAACTTGACATAACTTGTGCTAATTCAATGCATGATAAGGTCGATAAACGGCATTCCTACGTGGAACGGAGTGCGGGTATACACGTTGGCTAATAAACTGACTTTTACTGTATATTACTTCTTAAGGGAAATTTAGGGCCCGTTTTCTAATTTAACCCTATCCTGCCGTTAAGTAGTGTATGCCCAAAAACCGTTAGCTCCGCTCCAGAACTAAAAAAAAGCCTGGAAAGGCCAAAGTGCTTAACTGTTGGCCATACCGATACTCACAGATCACACACACAGGGCAAAAAAGGAAATTTAAGTACTCTTAAAGCTTACCTAAAAAAGGGTAATTATTGAACCATTTAGTGTGGCTTTCAGTGTCCACTTAAATATATTAAATTTACCTTAGTTAACATTTAAGTGTCCACCTAAAGACCATTGATGAACCATTTAGGTATACTATTAAAGGTTCACTAAATGTACTGAAATGATAGTTTAATAAGACTTTAAGGTTTGTGTTTAAATGTCAACTATATTGACATACAGTTAACCTTTAGGGATCATTAAAGCTACTTAAAGCTTCAATTATATTCACATGAGGTACTTTGATAAACCCATTAAAGCTTTATGTAAATGTCATTAAAGTTAACTTTCAGTGCCATTTCAGTGTCTTTAATTTACTTTTATATTCCTAGATTGTCCCCGTATCTTTTTTGAAAAAATATTTTGGATATACATGCAGATTATTTGGATGATCTCAGAATTACTGACATTTATAATTATCATTATCTACATCCAGGAGATAGAATCAATTGATTGTATCTCCTTGATGTATAATGATATAATTATATAAAATACTCCAGAAAAATACCCAAATACTGTATGCAAAATCTGCGATTGGTATTAAAAGCACCATAAAACAATTACAAGAAGAATTGGAGAACAAAATGAATATGAAGTATTATTTATTTAAAACTAACCAATTAAACTTTTCTACCAATTAAACTATATGTTTATTAATATTGTTCGTTTTGACTTTGTTTGATCACAATTAGTTATTAACTGCACAATCAGGAAAGTCATCTGGTGCTTCTCTGCTTGATGGTTCTGCTGCTGGTTGACGAGGTAAAATTCTGGTTAAAGCCCTTTTTGTCAGGTGGGCTTTATATGCTTCATCAAGAGCCTTTTTAGCTCTTGAAAACCGCTCGCTTTCCCAGGACAGCTTCTTCACATGGTAGGCCACAACTTTCTTATTTCCATCAAGAGTTGCTTCAACTTCACTTTCCTCAGATGAGATGGCTTCTTCAACCAATACGTTAGCCACCCGAGCCCGTTTCTTGACAGACCACCTAACTTTTTCGAGTGCCACACTTCTTCTTATTAACTTCTACAAACAAATGTGAAACCAGGAAGCTGTTAACTTTAGCTATAATGGTGCAATGCTATAAATTAGATGTTTAGCACATCTATTTTTTTACTTAAATTTTAATTGCATATATATAGCTTTCCCAATGGTATGGTCGCATCAAAATCTTGTAATGGCCTGATAAACATTAATGCAACCAAGATCAATTGTGAAGAATGCCACTAATGTACAAAGCCTTTCACTGGAAATGAACTAATAAGGCTCATCCCAGGCTGGGAAATTATGTAGGCCAGCACCTTACTGACTGGATCACACAGGCCATTACCTAGAGTTCCATAATTGCACATACAAGAATGCAGGGCCAGTCTATTATTGGCAACAGCATGAATTTGTTATAGGTGCTAGACTACATCTACAGTGGCTTTCCAAAGTGATGAGTTAGATTTTGTGTATGGTACGCCTTTTCATTTGACGCGTCTGATCGCACGCGCATGCACACCGGCACACCCAACTACGCGCGCTATTTGTGGCACGCGTGAAAGACTTCCATGTTCAGGTTATTAACAGAATAACACTCAATAAAGTGCAGAGAGAATAGCACATAAAAAAAACCCCAAGAATTTAGGATTGGTTTAATTTGTTCTACTAGTATACATCAATTAGTAAAATAATAAATTATTTATTAATAATTACTATTTTCACATGATTAAATTCACAAGAAACCTTCCGAAAAAACCCATGGAACACTTACATCTCTTTTCCTCCCATTCATTCTACATGCTTTCTTGTGGCTTTCATATTTCATTTCATTCTGCTGCTTCTGTCTTTCATGCAAGGAAAGGAAATATCTTTCAAGTACAGCTGTCAACAAATTCACAATAATGCAGATACAGTTTAGTCAAATTAAAAGATTGAAGTGGGAACATGAGCCCATAGGGTGAGTGTTTCCCTACTAATTCGAGTTCTCCCAAACTTTCATAAGTGTTCCGATAACTCTACATCATACACATGTTAAAAGGAGAATTGTTTTCTATTTCCTTTAAGAACTAACATTTTCAAAACAAGAATATATTAAAATGTTTACATACAGTTATTGAAATACAGCTATTATCCAATCAGGGCACAGGTTTTATAAATGTTATTTTATAAATCTTTGTATGTCAGTTTTAATAAGTGCCTATCTCACGTTTGGGGATTTTACATATTCGTAATATTTGGGTCTTCCTTAGCAAAATCATAATATATCTTGTCAGCTGAAAATTTCATCTTCATGGACTTTTCTGCTGTCAAAGTTACCGGATGTGATGTCACAAGAGGCATTTTTGTGGCAAGTAACAAAAGAAAACTGGTTTGGAATGCATCGATCTTGTGACATCACATCTGGTAACTTTGACAGCGAAAAACTCCATGAAGATGAAATTTTCGGCTGACAAGATATATTATGATTTTGCTCAGGAAGACCCAAATATGTAAAATCCCCAAACGTGAGATAGGCACTTTAATTACTCGTGAACATACAGGAAAACATTCAAAAATCACTGCTAACTTATTTTAGTGTATTTTAATCTCACTTTCCATATACATACTTTCTATGAACAAGCGACACCAAGGACTTTTATCCTCTCCATTGTACTGACGGAACAATTCATTTGTTATCATCAAGAAAACCTCCTGATTCGCCTCTGACTTAACACTGCAAAATATTAACATAACAGTATAATTATATTATTTTACCAGAAACATCACTAGTATCTCATCTGTACTTGTTTAAAACCATCAGACATAATGATGGTAGTAACCCTGGCCCGTTTTATACACCGGTGATTTTCGGCAAAAAAACATCTGCAGATATAAAGTGTAGTTTCAATCAGAATTTTTAGACTGTGCATCAGATGCAATCAGACATCACTTCTAAAGCTTAACCAAGCTTTAGCTTTGCACAAATCTCCAATGCATTCGTAAGTCATCCATTCGATCGCATCAGTCAGGAGGAGAAAAATCGCATTCCTGTTTGACAGAAATTGTTTAGCCAATTATATATATTTTAACCAGAATATAATCGTCTGGCATTAATATAAACGTTTATACATAAAAAAAACCCAGCAAATAGATATTCCATAATTACCTTATGTTCAAGTTAAAACCAGCAAAGTCTTCTCGCAAACACATCGCCGTATAAATCCGTTTTGTTACTCTGCGTGATAAAATTAAAACAAACACGCGGTTAGATACTAAGTACTAGTGAACTCGCACATTTCGTTTCTTTCCCGCCAATTTTAAATTAGTGGCAAGATGGCAGCGTATAACGAACTAACGAAGATTAAGCTGATTGTTTATCAAATTCGCAAATTTGAGCATACAATAAAATATATTTGTACAGTATTAATACAATACTAACCCGACATTGCGCAGGGACACGAATACTCGTCAGTCTTTTGCCTTTTCTTTTAAGCTGTCTTACTGGTGGCGATGAACCACTAGGTGAATTTTCTAGCCGATTATTTAATTCTGCTAGGACCTTGCGGTTTTCTTCGTCTCGCTTCTTGAGTTCATCTCGGAGTGAAGCTTTTTGTGCGCTCATATCCCGGTTTGAGCGCGCGACCTCCTCGAGCAGAATCAAAACTTGGTCTTGGCGTGCTGATTCAGTTGGGTTCGTCATTCTCTTATTAGAAATCCAACGCCACAAAACAACGAAAACGACTCTTCTTGTTCAAACTTCAAACCCTGTTCGAAGTGCGGAATAAACTGACAACAGATTGCTGATCGCGGATCGATTATATTAAAAGTATCTAAGGATTTCCGGTCACAAGATTGCATGCCTTTTCTCCCATAAGGCCTTTACCCCGAGAGGAGAAAGAAAAACTTGAAAATGAGAATTGTCAATCGTGAGGAATTCTCTTTATTACTACAGAGCTACGTACTGGTGGCGAGAATGCTAAATAACACGTATACCACAAATGATTTATTTAGAACAAACGTAGGGTAAGCAGTGGCGATAGGTGAAAATACAACCGGAAATGTTTTGCCGACAAGTTGAAACCCGAACTGATCGAATATCAATAGCAGGATTGAACCTTGATCCTTGAAAATTGAAGATTGCGCCAAAACTGTTGTTTGTCCGACAGAAATGGCGGGGAAGGAGCTTTCGATGTCTTATAGTGGCTGTAACGCTGAAGGGTCTTTCGTTAAACTTGGTCAAGCTAATGCGCTTGAATCTGGGTGCTTATTAGCAGATCGTGCGAATGAGTTCTCGTTTTCTAACGATCGGCCAAGCCCAAAGCAAAGTTCCAGAGGCGAAACAGTTGATGCTATGTACAGTGATAAACCGACTCCTCAGAGACGTAGTCTAAAATCTTTAAGAGATAAAAGGCGTAGAAGGAACCAAAAGAAACGACTGGCTGTAAAGAAATTAAATAAACAAGAAAGGAATGCAAGATATTCACGTGTGCCAAATGCAAATATTAGTGGACTTAAGGATGATTTACAAAGATTAGCCAAAGAGCATTTTAAAGAAAGAAAGCTGTCAGGATACTGCTGGAAGAAATTTAAAAATGAGAGAGCAAAGAAACTCAAGGTAACTTATGTTTGCATCATATTCCGTAAGCGTCATTTGTAGTCATGCATATAAACAGAACTAGCATGACAGTTTCTCTTGCAGTTGATCCGTGATACTTTATAGTTAAACATCGATTTTCGTTGATATAGAGCTCCAAAGATTATTGATAGAAGTAACTTGAGAAAAATTGGTGAAGACCCATCGAATATTGTAGGACAAGGTGTTTTTGGAAAGTGTCAAAAAATGGGTTACAGAGATGTTGTTGTTGCAGTGAAAACTTTCCATGACAATGTAAAGATTGATTCAATTTGGTGGGAGTCAAGTGTTATTAATCTCTTTGATCATCCAGGTAAGCCGATATGAGTTACATGTAATTACTGTATTGTCATTTTTATGTTTGTTGAAGATAATTGTACTTTATGGCAACATGTTTTATATACAGTATATTAAGTGTATAATATACATTGTGGATGGTCTCTCTGCACCATTATTCTATTTCATAATATAAAGTATTGAAAATAAAGAATGGCATTATGACCTAAACCATAATTGTTTATGTAATGTTTACAACATGAGTGGTAGGGTGGTCCAAAAAAATTTTTTTTTAAAATTTTATGGGGACAACCTGCCATTCTGTTCTAGTCTATAATTAAGAAATTATCCTAAAATTTGATTCAGATTGAATGAATTCTAGGGGTCGCTACCAAAAGTGAGGTTTTACATTTCGTGGTTTTCATATCTCAGATTTTATGGCATATTTCACAAAATATGTTGCTTAATAATCGTTTCTAAAGATCAGAAAAAGTATTTTTTACACTGACACTCTGTTTAGTGGACTGGTACCCACTATCAAACACATGGAACTATTTACAAAATGGCGGATTTTCCAAAGTTCTGTTTCTTTGCATTTTTAGCTAGAGTTAAGTTTTTATACTGAATACCCAAATTGTTACAATGCTCCGTCGAAGTGAAGCTGCAATATGGTTAGTTGGTAAACCATTAAATGAACTGACTGGTTCGAAACTGCCTTCAAAACGTGAAATTCTGGCCATTTTTATAAATCGCCATAGGAATGAAACTAAAGGTAAAACTATTCGAGAATGTGCAACGGTTCTCACAGTAGAACTTCTTAGTTTCTGGAATAAAGGCAGGATCCCCACGAAGAAAAAGCAGCATGTAATTACCGCCATAGAACGTCTTTTCAACGAGTGGAGAAATCTATGTAAGAACAAGGAAAATAAAACGAAACGTCAGTGAAAATCATAGAAAAGGAGCATGTGTTTGAAAAATGTTTAAATGGACTTTTTGATATTGGACATCAGAATGCACTGGAGTTGATTAAGATACCAGAAGACAGAGAATTTCTTTTGGCCCAAAGAGAAGAAGGTCGCCGAGGAAAGATAGGGTCGGTAGATCTTGATCTTGCCAGAAAGGAACAGAGAAAAGCCGATCTAGAGGCACGTAAAAATCAACACAGACTTGCTCATCAAGAAGACTTAGAAATGGTCTACTCTTTACCGTGTATCAGCCACGAGGCTTCTAGCCACGTAGGCCTACAAACCACTCCTTCATCAAAAAGAAAAGCATCAGAAATGTCAAGTGAGGAAAGTGAAAGCGAAGATGAACTCGACCAGCTGAATATACCAAAATATGTCGAATTAGAAAGGCCTGAACCTGAATTCATTCCAGAACCTGAATTCATTCCAGAACCGTGGTTGGTGGATACACCACGTAGTAAGCAGAAAAAAACAAAGCCAGTTATTATATCACCGAGTGTTGCAGCTTCCCTTGACCGCACAAAAACGAGTGACCGCAGCGCAACTTATGTCCTGGCAAGTACTGCTCAGTCTCTAGGTCATGATGTCAGTAAAATGACCCTGAGTTGACAGTCCATTCGCAGGAGTAGAATGAAGTTCAGAAAGATCGCTGCAGAACGCATCAAAGCTGATTTCTCCCCTAATCATCCCTTGACTATCCACTGGGATGGGAAGACGATGGCCGACATCGTAGGCAGAGAGGTTGTCGATCGATTGCCTATAATAGTTTCAGGTGGAGAATCAGACCAGCTGCTTGTTGTAGCAAAGCTAGCAGGAGGTGGCACAGGTGAAAAAATGGCTACTGCTATATGTAACACAATTGATGAATGGGGAATTGGCGAAAGAATCAGAGCAATGTGCTTTGACACAACAAGTAGTAACACGGGTTGTCGAAATGGTGCATGTGTGCCTTTGGAGCAAAAGTTGGAAAAGGAACTATTGTATTTCGCATGCTGCCATCATATACACGAAATAATATTGGAAGCCGTATTCAGTGTCTGTATGCGTGTGCCTACATCAGGTCCAGACATACAACTTTTCAAGAGATTTCAAAACCAGTGGCAATTTATTGATCAGGATAACTTCGTTCATGGATTGCTAGATACGGGATTTAATGAAACTACAGTTGCAGATATTGTTCACTTTTGCAAAGATCAACTGGAGAAGTTTCAGCCCCGCGACGATTATCGAGAGTTCCTAGAGTTGACGATAATTATACTTGGTGGAATACCAAAGCGAGGAATCCGTTTCATTGCCCCTGGCGCTTTGCACCGAGCAAGATGGATGGCAAAGGCCATCTATAGTCTCAAGATATGGCTATTTCGTAGCCAGTTCACGCTAACTCGTACAGAAGTCAATGGTATAAAATCATTGAACTCTTAAAACAGCCCTTCATTCCAACAATTGCAACATGTCATGATTTATTCAATACAATTAATTGATTATTAATTGATTGTTGACAATGATTAATCATATTATGTTTTTAGACGTTCTCTTGTTTAAAATATTTATTTAAGTTACAAGCTTTCGACTGCCAGTCCGCAATCTTCAATGGCCTTTAATGTACAGAAGGACAGCATAGTTGTAGTTCGTCTTTAGTTCCACATTTTCAAAAAATGTTTTTACTAATTCTTCGGGTGATGGTATCCTATCTTGCCTCATAACTCGTTTTCGTTCAACTTCCTGTAGGAATTTCTTCTTATTAATTGCTCGGATTGCTCGTGGAGCTACATTGGTGAGACAGGCAGAGCCTTCAACACTAGGAGGAAAGAACACAAAAGAAATGTAGAGCAATGTAAAAGTGGATCCAACATCGGCAAACATGCTTGGTCAAACAATCATCAAATAGACTTTAAAAACAGTAAAATGATTGACAAAGGCCACTATCGGCATAGAACAACATTAGAATCATGGCACACCGTAAGCACAAACAATTCGGATAATTCTAAACATTTGCCCGAACAATACCGCTTTCTTATTAAAAAACTCTAAATATCACAAAGATCTAAATTTAGTCATAAACCTATATGTAGGCGGAACTGTCACTTGCATGTCACTATACTATCTGTTTGTCTCTATATGTAATTGTAAACCACTGACATATCACTCTTTTCATTGTAATTCACCCGTCGAAGACTGCAGACTGGCAGTCGAAAGCTTGTAACTTAAATAAATATTTTAAACCAGAGAACGTCTAAAAACCTAATATGAATAATCCTGGTTTCGCTTCTAACATCTTTAAATGATTAATCAATTACGATTGCCATTAATCAATTACAATTATTGCCAAGCCCATTATTTTCACTCATTTGAGATGGCTTTTATTACAATAATATTTTGACATTTATGTAGGTTTACCATTGTTGTTTGGAGAGTGCATGGAAAAGCAACCATACCTGATGATCACACAATTTCATGGCATAGATGGCAACTGTATGACGTTCAACCAGGCTACAAAATCATGTGTGTTAATGACTGTGCAGGAGTGGATAAGGTTGTTCAGATAAACTGCAGAAGCCCTTCTTTATGTGCATAAAAAAGAATTGCTGCATAATGACATAAAGACAATGTTTTACTTGCAGCCCAGATATCAGGTTTGCATCCCATTTTAATTGATTTTGGTAAGTGTCGCAAAGTATCTAATGCTAAAAAATACACTCTGACTTCTCAAGAGCAAAGAAGGTACTTCAAATGTCATAGCCATATTGCTCCTGAATTAATTAAAGGTACACACTGCCAGTCTTATGCATCTGACATATACTCACTTGGAGTACTTATTTCTCGAATGTGTAATGCATTGCCTCTGCTAACAGAACATGGCAAACTGTCAATTGTTTTCAAGGCATCTATGCGCGAAAAGTCAGAAAAAAGACCATCTCTAGAAGAAATTTTAACTGAACTAAACAATTGAAAAAAATGTAAAATTAATTTACTACTACTGTAGTTTTAATAACAAATTAACTAATTTACTCAGATTACTGCAACTTGGATCCATACAGTGTGTGGTCAGTAACGACTATATATTTACAAGTTTAAGTACTTTACAGTGTACACAATGTATATTCCAAGATTTCCACGATTGTTAATATGAGGATACTACCAGCATACTGACTGTGTCTCACACAAGATAGTTGAATGCGAAGTCTGTGCACTTGCTTATAGAACTGATATCAGTGTACAGAACTGATGTTTCATTAAACAGTTCTGTATCATATTGACAGACATTGATATAAGTTCTGTATCAGGGTAAACAGACATTGATTAACCTTTAATTTCTTTTGAATTTTCTCATGAATTTTTAATGAGATTTAGAAGTTATATATCATACACGAGGAGGAGTGTTTCATCAGGATTTCCAAACACCGAGACTTTTGTTGAAAACCGAGGCGAAGCCGAGGTTTTTGAACAAATTTCGAGGTGTTTGGAATCCTGATGAAACACTCTTCCGAGTGCATGATATAGCTTCTCAAACAAATCAGTATTTTAAGAGAAAATCGAGGTGAAAGTTGGCTTAATTTATGTAATTTCTTCCTCCGATATCAAAACCTCCGTCTCGGTCCTGATTTCCTTTGTTTTCGGTTCATGAATAATTAATGATTTGAGAAATATATTAATAAAATAACAAACGTCCTACGCACACTCTGATAATTTGGATGACGTAATTTTCATTTTATACAGCTATCTCAATAAACGTTGTCGGTAAGAGGTGTTAATCCTACACGACCAGACTGAAAAGGAGTATGGGTATAGAAATGGAAATTCAATAGTTGGCCGGCTGGCAATTGTTAATCGTTATGTACAAATTTACGTGCTTTGATTGTTTAGTGATTTCTACCCATACTCCCTTTTAGTCTGGTCGCGTACGCTTGACGTCTCTTATATCAACAACCTTTATTGAAATAACTGTATTGTACATGTACAACGTCAATGCATGCTCTGTATCATTAAATCTCACGTAATCACTGGCGTAGTTATTTGATTTAGCCATTATTCGTCATCAGAGTCTCGGTCACTTTAGTGACTTCTCCTTATTTTTTTTACCTCGTAAAATGGTTAGTTATTAAATTAAGTCTTCTTTAATTTGAACTTTATTCTATCACAAGCCCCTTTTTGCTTTTCTGAAGAAGGGGCTTGTCCCAAAACGTTAATCACTAAATACAGTATGTACAGAATTTAACTATAGGAATGTTTTTCGCAGAATAGGAGATACAGCAATGCTGCTACTGTTTGCAACTTTAGCATAGGCAAATTGTGAATAAATTCTCTGCACTGGAATGAATGAAGAAGGCCCACCTTCTTGATAATCACTGGACCACACAGCACGAAATCAGAGCTTTAAGGCAGATTTAAGTTTGCGTAAATTTGCTTAAATATGTTTTGCAAATTTAAGCTACGTTTAAATTCCTTAAATGATACTTAAACCTGGTAACACATTTAAGCCACATTTACGATTGCTTAAAGTGACTAATGACTAATGTAGGTTTAAGATGCGTTTAGGTTACATTTACACACAAACAGATTTAACCTGTAAACTACAGTATTAACAAATGTATATTTGAAACCAAGCCAATTATTGCTCAACAACTTAAACTACCGGTACTGCACTGAATCATATACATCACTCTTTCACGAAAATATACGATTCTTGCATGTTGAAAGACGGGATATTTAATAGACACAAACGCAGGTTAAAAGCGAACTTTTCTGGAATTAAAATTTAATACAACTTTAATTTTCAATATCAAAGGTCTAAGATTTATTGTTGTAGATTTTGGACAACATATACAACAACTTTATTCGAAGAACAGTAGAAATATAATTAGGTGACTGGGTACCTAATAATAACAATAAAATCTGTCGAGTCGGACAGGGATGCTTAGATTTGAATTAAGCATCCCTATCTGACCTAACAGAAGACATACAATTGTTACAATTATTCATTGTTCATTATTCATTATTATTATTTACGACTGGGTTATACATGTATCATAAGGAGAGGTCAGTTATCTAAAACATGGATACACTATAATACACTATTATGTTCTGATCAATGGAAAGTTGCCCTAATGCCCTTCTTAAAACGCTATTTCGCATATTCAGAGGACAATTTACTGCAGATTAGTAAGGATTATATAATGTACAGAAATCATTTACGTATATAGTTAAATTATAACATTAAGATATACATATGATAGGTAAACAGACTGACCTTACCAGTCTCGTTAGTGGTGTGTAAATTAGCGATTTAATTAGTGACCAGTAAATTAGCACATATATATGTACGCACATTTTCGTTTAAATCAGCCAGTTTACTAGAAATACATCAATGCAACAAATACATCAATGCGCTTTTACATGCTTTTTAGAAATACACCCCCCCCCCCACCCCCCCCCCCACCCCCCCCCCCCCCCCCCCCCCCCCCGATCCCAGCCCCCGATCCCAGCCCCCGATTAAAATAAACACTCTTGATACACAACAAAACGAAATGATAATTCTCAGGATAATTACATAATTTATGGATTCGGTTGACTAAACGGATTTTCTGGTTAGCCATTTAGGTTTGCAAAGCAAAAATTACTTTTAGGAAGCCTATAATTAAACAGCTACCATAATCTCTATATGCATGCATGTTTTGCAAAGGCAGAATTAAAAGTTAACAGCTCAAAAACTACGTTTATAATAGCAGGGCCGGATTAACGGTTCGCGGGGCCCGTGGCATATTATCAGCGCGGGGCCCCTTGACCCCCCCCTGTGAATTCAGGTTTCCCTGAAATCAGAAAGATTAAAAAATATCAATATTCCACGATTTGAAAAGTTGCCTGTGTATTTACAAAACAGAAATATACATCAATAATTGAACTAAAATCCAACGCAGTTTATATAGCATTAACAATTATATAAGTATTATTTTTACAGCAGCAAAGGTTAAAAGTCAAACTGGCTAAACAACAGGAACAATATTCAAATACATGATCGTCATGTCCATGTAACGTGTCTGTTATTAGAGTCTCATTCTCAGGCCTTGTAAACGTTATGCTTACGCGATTTCTTAAGAGCAAACTCGTTAATTACCGACGACATGTCAATGCTACGCAGAAGGCCATTTTCAATACTAAGCAGAACAAGGCTGTTCAGTCTCTTCTGCGTCATGCATGATCTGAGCTGATTCTTTATCAGCTTAAGTTTGGAGAACGACCGTTCTCCAGAACAGTTCGAAATCATCAGACTGAGATAAATACGGAATGCGATGACAGTGTTCGGAAATACAGTTTCCAGATTTTTGGCCACAAGAAGCCTGTACATGCGCAATTCCAACGAATCCACGTTCAATCTGACGTCGTCATCATCTTTCGTTATGACGGCTTCGTCATCAGATTCATCAGAGTCGATCGTAGATGGGGCTGAAGAAGTTGCAGGAACTGAAGCTGTAGTCACTTCCAATGATTTCTTAACGAAGTCTGTGTTAAGAAAACCAGAAAACTGTAACAATTCGTCAGACAGACTGGCTTCTAGATCTGTGGGGTATGCCTCTTGAAGGATCTTCGCACTTTTGATCACTTCTTCAACTGAAAGGTCCTTGAGCTTTCGCAGGAAGCCAAACCTTGCAGCAATACCAGTGTATGCACCCAGTCGTTTCCGCAACTCAGCATCAATGCTGTCGATTATGACCAGGAGTGTACCCGTACGGAACTTACTGGCTGGGGTCTGCGTCAATTCAGGCGCTGATCCTGGTTCGTCGTAACGGCGATTTCGTTGACGCACACGTTTAACTTCGTCCGTGTACTGGTCGCATTCACTGAGCTTCTTCCCCTTAGCTTCAAACTCATCAAATCTTGTCCGCAGCTTACGGATGAATTCAATCAGCGATTCATAAATTTTAACGGCGGTGTTAAGGTCTTGGTCGGCTGATTGCAGGACTTGACTGTTCGCGTGAAAACGATGCAGGATGTGGTGCCACAGAACTGCAAGAATTCCGGACTCGAGTCGGTTCATGTAGGCGGCAAGTCCACCAGCTTCCTCTCGGGTTTCGGGTTTCTTCTCATCGTCATCAGCGATTTCTTCGAGAGCGGCGTTAATTTCGTCATATCCCATAACTAGAGCCTTTGTGGCGTCTGCGCGTGCCGACCAGCGAGTATCTGACATGCGCTTCACTGTTGGAAGGCCTTTGCTTGAAAGTTGATCCATCATAACTTTCCAGCGATGCGTTGAAGCAGAAAAAAGGAGTATAGTCGTTGGAGAAAACTGAAGAATCCAACGGCCAGCTGGCAACAACCCACAGCAGACTGACCAACGAGATTGAGGGAATGCGCGGCGCAGGGCACATACGCTGCCAGGTTACATTGTTGCCGAATAATGGCCTGCATGCCATTGTATTTCCCACTCATATTGCTCGCATTATCGTATGACTGTCCGCGGCAATCAGCAACATCGATGTGATGGGTTTTCAAAAATTTGAGCAAGCTTTCCGCTAGTTCTTTTCCAGTGTGACCTTGCATGTTAAGGAAGGTTAAATATCGTTCAACAGGACCCGAAGGCAAAACGTACCGAAGAATACAGGTGAGTTGGTCAACATGGGAAATATCAGGGGTCGAGTCTACAGAAACCGAGAAATACTTGGCGGACTTTACTTCCGTAATGATATACTCGAGCACACGATTTGCCATCAAATCGATGAATTCTTCACAAATTGTCTTCAACAGATAGGAAGTGTGACCCCGTCCCTTGTTTGCGTTATGGTTGATGTGTTGTGCTAGGAATGGATCGAATTTGGCTAGCAGTTCCAATATACCCAAGTAGTTGCCGTTTGTGGGTGATCCGACAACCTCGTTTGAGCCACGAAAGGGTAAACCGCGCTCAGATAGGAAACGGATAGTTTCTACCACCCGCTCTAGCACAGCACGCCAATAATCGCGCTCGTCATTGGTCTATCTAACCAATTCCGAATCAACACGGCAGCCAGCATCACTGCGTTGGAGAAGCTGAATCATGGCCTCTCGGTGCATTGCACTTCTTTCGTGACGTGGAATAGAATAGGAAGCGTGTTTCCAATCCTTATAGCCATCTTTCCCAAAACTTTTGCTGTCGGTCATCAGTTTACATGCAAAACAGAACACTGCATGTTCAGATGGTGAGTAGCAGAGCCAGGTTCGAGGATGTTGCTGTTTTGTGAGCTCATGCGTGTATGTGAACAAACTTTGCGGGCACTGAAGATTGTAATTCTCTCCCTCAAATTGGGTAGAAGATGCGCTGAAATCTGCATTCGAATTTCTACATTCACTGCTTCCTTTTGCTGCCCAGTATTCCCTCATACTGTCCGAAATACTAGCAGGCCACATCCCTAAATCATAGGAATATGCATCAGTGGAACTGGACGGATCGTCAGATGTCGGAGATTCGTCAGATGTCGGAGATTCGTCAGATTGTTCAGGCACAGAATCTGTCGCTGTTGTCGGCATCGCGGAGGTAGTAGTATTAATAGTCGACTCAAGAGAAGCCCCTTCATCATTATGCTGTGTTTGCGAATCCGTAAGGGCCTCTACGTTGCTAGCAGTTGCATTGCTACCGCTGCTCTTGGGAAAAAACAGTTCGGATATTTTTGGGACTTTACTCAAAACTTTACTTTCCCGTGCAACTCGTTCCTCCCTTGCCTTGCGTTTTGCTGCCCCAGATTCATATTTGCGATTTTTGTCCCGGTCGCGTCCACCGCCACCTGTAGAACTCATTTAGATCTACTGTAGCATTCCTAAACATCTAGTAAAAAAACACTTACCGAGCTTCAGTAGGTTCCTTTCATTTCCTTTAGTTTAGTGAGCCAGAGACTATCAGAGAGAGTGTTTCAGGTTTGATAAATGTCGTCGAAACAGTCGAATTAGTGTCAAACAACGCGGTTGTTGCTATACTTGTTATTTGTAATATGATATGAGTTGTGTCAAGTGACACAAATACACAATGAGTCATTATCAACAATAATATCATATGACAGGCTGAATGCTGACAGCTCTAGGTTGCACTGTAAAATATATAGTATATATTGAAATACTTGAAAATCTAAAACGAGTACGTAATCAAGTATAATAACCTAAAGTACGTACCTGAAACGTTACTTCAAAAGTACCTCGATAGCGTTCATAATTAACTTCTGCCGTCTAACCGTCTTCCACGAAATTCAGCAATCTATTCTTTCAGCATTTATTATTACAGTTAGCATAAGGCAATTTAACTGCAATTTTTAATTTTTCTGGCCGTTGCACTTTTCTTGGACGCATCTGTATTTGTAGCAACAGCGCCTCGCTTATTGTGGCTCTTTTTGACTTTTGGGTTCTCGCTTTTTCATTTTTGGGGCCTCGCTTTTTTATTTATGGTTCCGGCCTGCTTTTTTTATTTTTGGGGCCTCCCTAGCTTTTTTATTTATGGTATCTTGCTTTTTTTATTTTTGGGGCCTCGCTATAGCTTTTTTATTTATGGGTTCTTGCTTTTTTTAGTTTTGGGGCCTCGCTAGTTTATTTATGGGTTCTTGCTTTTTTTAGTTTTGGGGCCTCGCTTTTTTATTTATGGGTTCTTGCTTTTTTATTTTTGGGGCCTCGGTTTTTGTTTTGTTTTTGGGGCCTGTTTTTTGAGTTTTGGGGCCCCGGCGCCTCGCTTTTTCATTTGCGGTACCTCTTTTTTAAATTTTGGAGCATCGTTTTTTTTACTTTTGTACGTGGCCTTGCGGTTTTTGGGGCCCCACACTTTTTGGGCACCGCGCTAAAAAATCGAAACTGAGCAAAGCGCGGGGCCCCTAAAAGCGCGGGGCCCGTGGCATAAGCCACTTCAGCCATATGGTTAATCCGGCACTGTATAATAGGAGTCTGAGATAAAAAGAATTCAGTACAATCGGATTCCATGAGAAAGAAGTATTATAAAACAGACAACCTGTCAGTCGAAAATTTGGAAATACCTCCAAGGAAATGGACAAAACCTAAGAGTATATTAACAATAAAAAGTGCATGAAATTAAGTCAATGAAATACATCACGTCCACATAAGCTTAAGTTAGTGTTTTAAGCTAAGTTGACTTACAGCTTGGGCGAGCAAAAGGAAAGCACGAAGCCCAGAAGCTGTCTATTGTTTACACTGAGACTGAGTGGCCACAAACACTGCAATTCAGATAGAGTTTTTGTTTACCATACGGCGTTTAGTTTCTTCAGGTTTTCTGGTTTCACTTCAAGATATATTAAACCGGCTGTTTGTTTTCTTCTTTTCTTCGTTTTCCTCTTTTAAATGGCTAAGAAGAGCCAGCAGCTTCACTTCGTAAACCATTTTGTTTCGCAAAATATGGAGATTTTTAGTTTTCTTCATTGCTAGTCACCAGTGCCCAACTATTCTTACCGCGTGACACCCTATCGACATATATACAAATATATAAACTCAATGCGAGATTTCGCTGGCCTAGTAAACTCGTGTATAAGGGGCGCCATCCGGACTCGGGGATAAGTATGTCCATGAGAGATTTGGATGAACATTTGACCAGTAAATCAGCCAGTTTCGTAAGTCTATGGAATCAACCAGGTTCTGGCTCTGGATAACTCGAAGAATGAGAGAGGTGTGGAGCTACATGTAAATAGGTGTCAACGGGTGACAACGCGAAATACCCATGTAGTGACTCTCACAAGGTGGGTGTAGCTTGAGTATCTGGAAATGTCAATTACAGTACAGCTTTAGTTTCAGCGGTATCTGTTGTAGTTTGGCTTTTCTTTAGTTGTAAGTTCTCCTTCATGACACCCGAGGAGTAAAAGTTACATCTAACACTCCCGGAGAGCAGTATCCTTGCGACCAGTAAATCACACATTTTTCTAGAAACCAATTTTACATGTCACAGGACATACAACTAAGTATCGACTGTGTTCATTCTTCATAAGTCCTGCTACCATTCTAGAATGAATTCTTTGAACAGGGAGAAATGTGCATGCTCCACCTGCTACAAACTCATGTTTCCAAAGTTCACGATTTGAATTTGAAGATTGCGCCTTCTTGTGCCATCTAACCACAGCAAAAACGAAAGTTGACATACTGCCATTTTCGTTTGAAACCATTTTGTGGGTAAAGTAATGACTTACCGAAGCTGGGCGCATCGGTGCATTCTCAGGATCAATTTCGTCATTGCCATTTAGCCATGAAGCCAAAATCAATGCTGCCTTCTTTGATCTGTAATCTCGCAACGATCCATATCTTTCATCACCAATAGCAATGTGATTGTAATTGTTGATTAGTTGGGAAACTTTATCCTCCGATATGTTCTGTTCTGGGAACATAACGTTATACACTTCGCGAAGCATTGCTTTGTCAGCATGGTCTAAAGCATCACTTACAAACTCCTGAGAAAGCTGGATGTTTGAACAATCTTCCCAAATATCTCGCATATTTCTGGCTGTACAGCTAAGGTATTTGGTTAACACGTTTGAATTAGCGCAGCAGCTGCTCTGTTTCTTCTCGTCACTCCTATAAAATAGCCCTTCAAACTCATCTGCGTATAAAGAAGGAACGTTTCCATTCCTCGGATGTACATGTGACATGGTAATAAACTTTCTCATGTACTGTATTTCAATTGAACGATTGTTTGTGACATTGGATGCCAGTTCTCCATTATAGCGTTCAAACGAAAAAAGCCAGAAAGCATAAATTGGGCCAAAGTCAAACAACGAATCTTTCAAATGACAGCATAGATGCATGTTCGGTGTGGTGGTTAATTTCCCGTATAATCTCTCAAAGCCTTTGCAAAAGTTCAACAAAAGTGCGTCTGCTTTTAGAACTTCTTCTTTTCTGATGGCAGGTTTGCAAAGGATGCGAGATGCAAGTACAAACCGTTCCCAAATTAGCAGGTGATTTGAAGGTAAAATACCAAAAAGGACATAAAGGGAGTAAATGTTGGTCCAATTCTTCCATTCTTGGGCAGTAAATGTTCCATAGTTTGATGATATTCGATTACCAATTCTACCAACATCAGTTGATATGTTCATTTCTTTTACTCTTCTATCAATTTCTGCCAACTGTTGCTTCGAGAAATAATTCTCTTTCCAAATTTTCCATGTTTTTTTGCAATGCCAAGGAACAAATTGTGCATTGGGTCAATAATGTGGAATCGTACAGAATCAAAGTACTCCAATTTAACCAAAACACTGTAATGAACGCCATATTTTTTAGCAACTTTTTCATAATCTTTCTTCGACGTTGCCCTGTTTAACTTTTGAGAGTGTCTTCTGTTGGAAATGTTACAACGTTTTGTCCAACTTTCGCGTTCGAAACCAGAATAATCTTTTTTGACACCAAAACCTCCTGGAAAATTATTCAAACATTTCGAGCAGCCTTTGTTGGCAGCATGGCTTTTGAAGCCACATGCTTTCCTTGCAGCTGGAACGTCGGCTGCAACGCATAGCAGGGCAACAATAAACTTCAACAAAACAGGACTTAAGCTGCTTGAAAGTGACATACCATTCCAAAGGGGTCGAAGCTCTTCAACAACCGGTTCAAGAAATGTATTCAAACTGGGTTCTTTATCGAAGGGAGGGATAATACGTGCTATGATTACGTTTAAACCGCTCTCGTCTGCGCAAGTTCATCAAAACAAAATAAATAACTCCTACTGAGTAATCAACACGACGTTTAAAAGGCTGAAACCAGTCTACATTCATCATAAGCCGATAACGACGTTCTTGCTCAAAGAACAAACTACCATCTTTCCACTGGAAATTTTTCCAAACATCCCCATCGTATACATCATACAGAAGATTTGGCTTTTTCTCCCTTTTCCTCCACATTTCGCATTTTTGCGGAAAACCAGGTCTTTTTAGCATCTGCTCTAGCTGGTTTATGATACTGTTGTAACAGTAGATCTTTAAAGGGTAGAACACTTTTGCGCCACTACTTAAAACAACTTCCTTCACTAACTGGCCACCACAAACTGCTGTTCCTTGCCTGTGAAATACCTTGTTGTGACATGGTACTCCAACAGTTTCACCAGAACGACATTCATCATTGGCTTTAAATATGAATACACATTGTGGCTTAAAAATGCAACAACCACAAAGTGTACGAATCCAGCAATTTTAATTTTGTCGTTGGTCAGAGGACTGCCTATTAAGAACTCCTGGCCTACTGTATATGCTGTACCCCTTGAGATGGCCACATGAACAGTATATGACAAAATTTTAAGTAATTAAAGTTTTTAATGCTATTTCAGTATTATGAATTTTTTATCCTATACAAATAAAGTAAAGTGTCCCTACATGTTCTCCCAAGTGATGGAGGCCTAACTCAATCCAGCTAGTGCTATACATTACTACCTCATTTGGTGTGAAGGGAGTTGATACAATTATACTGCTTGCCCTAGTTCGCAACATTCGCTTAGACTGTTGTACATTGTCTCAACCCCAGCCGACCCACATACGCGAATATGGGCATTTTTAAGGCACTATGCCTACCCATCCCCCGTTGGCTCTTCAGTTACAGCACCAACTGGGGTGTTCTTGCTCCTGGCATGTCTAGTAGCCACTGGCCTGCCATTGGACATGCAAGTTTGTTCCGGTGACTGTCACAGGGATCGTTGTCCCTATTGGTCCTGAGTTTACAGCATTGACCAGTATCTTACTGTTTGGCATGCCTAGTGCTATGTGCCCTCCCAGGCTGGCAGGTCTACTGCATTGGCAGCAATGAAGATTATTTTCTCCCCGTTGGCATCTGGTCACCCCATTGACCTGGGTATCTAGCTGGAAGCATGCCGAGTTGCCATCTGGACTGCCAGAGCATGCATTCCAAGTATCATTTCAAATATCTCTTCAGATCTAGATCTACTGTATCTCTTAGATCCACTGAGTACTGTAACCAGCTATTTTTAAAATTACAGTAGAACTGGAACAAAAACCTTTTAATCAATGTCATGAATGAAAATTATTTAATATACACTTTCCTCACTTTGCATTTGACTAAGGGTCTCCAGTCTAGAAGCAAATTGTTGGTCAATGGTATTTACTTCTTGCTAATGGTTTACTGCAAAGTCAAAACAAATATTTTAATATTAACAACTGCATCACTTATGCAGGTTGGGTGTCTGGGTCATCCAGGGGCTTCCACTTCCACAGTTAGCCCCCAGATAGAATACCGTTCTCATGACTGGTAAATCCCCGCCACCCAGCCATGAGCCCCCACATCAGATTCCAGGCCAACTCCCCGGTACAATATTTGTAATTTTAAGGTAAATTCCCTGGGGTTGGGCAAGTTAATTAAAAACTCAAAATGCACCACCATGCTGCAAAAGATATATGACAAATTTCCCACCATTGGAGAAGATCAATATATTTTTCAAATAAAACAAACTGGTTTAAATAGGTGTGGGCTATTGAAAACAAACTTTTATAGGGTAGATTACTCAAGAAAATTACCAAGAAAAAGGATTTTATTTAATATTCTCAAAATAGCTGATCTCGGGCAACAAAATGAAATTTATTCTGCATATTTATCTTTAATAATTGGTGTTAAATGAAAGAGCATATAATTTATACTGTATATGAGATATTTATTACAATGTGTGGCACTAATGCCGTAGGGTACACAAATACCCACCCCCAGGGGAGGCATGGTAACTACAAATGCCCCACTCATGTGCCCGAAAAGCTTGCAAATGCCCAGCACTGTCCCGGGGGATGGACATTGCTGGATTTGACTGATGCATAAATATCGTAAACAATCAAACTATGAAGTGACTATTATATATGCCCGGCAGCTGGTCAATGTTTTGAAAAAACTAAATGACTGACTGTCTCATTCCAGGCTCTGTTACCTTTGCTCGTCTATGACAAGCAGTCTATTTTATACATGTATATTAAGGTTTTAATTCTCACACTACCTGTAATGCTAACAATAAAATATGAAAGGTATTTTGTATAATTTGCTGTGGTTATTCATCAAATACCAGTTTCAAATACCTAAGCAGTATTCGTTCGACTTTAGTCTTTACAAAACCTTATACACACAAAATCCTGTCCAAAATCTCAACCATACAATGTACATCACAAATTTAAACCTACCACAAAAATTTAATCTTACAAAAAGTGGCAAGTAAAATTTGAAAAAGACTATCAGAACTCAAATCTGATAGTCACGTCGCACAGTTGGTGATCACACCACTCAGTCATCGAAATCAATGGACAAATCTTTGCAGAAAGTATAGTTCTGTAAGCCAAATAGTGTGTTCTACATTTTATATATCATAAAAGTTTAGGAATTATTTCAAAGCGAAACACAAACAAAAACCTTAAAACAGAAATCATAATGAAGAGAATGCAAGGTGGAAAGCAAAATATGATCTACATTGACTGGCTGCTGGCCATATATATATATATATATATATAGTCACTTCGATACTAATTATTTAAAAACTACCTACCAATAATACCTTCATGATTGCCACCATGGCATGCATCAGTGCCATCACTGTCAGAACTTGAAGGAAGTTCCGAAAAAAGGTTCCTCTTCCTCTTTGTTGTTTGAGGAGGGCAAAACTTTAATTTTCTCTTCCGTTGTTGGAGACCAGTCTTGATTTTACAGCTTTTCAAATGCCGCTTGAACGAGTTTCTAAACTCAAAGGTCTTGAGGCAAGATTGGAACTTGTTTAATTATTTTCCTTCCTCAGGAGTGTTATAACCAACAACTGTTACGGGAGTATGCATTGACCTTGAATTATTGACATACATCTCAGACACAAACTCCGAGCTAGTGTTCTGAAAAGAACTAGAGTTTGGTTGAGATGTAGAAATATCTACCGAAGAAGAACACTCAGACGCCATATTGGATAAGCTAGTGTGGAGCCTGGACACGAGGTGACCTCAAAGCATGTTTTGGTGTTCATATGACAACAGCCAATCAGCGTATTTTCCATTGTTTGAACGTTTTGTGTCGGCCCCAGACCTCACGCGCTTCAGCTTCAACAGTCAGTCACACACACCAGTTTTCTTCGAAGAAGCGTGTTTACTGATAGTTTACCTTGTTTTAACATTTGCGATAATGAGCCAATCTGTTCAAGAAAGACAGTTGGTTTTATCAGAATCTGTCAACAATAAACTGGAGGCGATTTTACAAAACCAAGCGCTCTTAACAGCCAAAACTGAGGAGCTCCAAAAGAGAAATGATGAGCTAAAGTTGGCCTTGGAAAAGCAGACTGCATCTTGTTCAAATCCAATAACTGTCAGGAAAGGAAGAAGGTCAAGTATTTCTGTTCCCGAGTTATTACGCGTATGTATTTGTCATATTTTCTTTGTCTGTACATTATTTAGACACGAAGGCACTTTGTCTGTTTGGATTATACTTCTCACTTTTATGTTTATAGATTCGTTTCAAAAAGGTTTATACGATTCTGGTTAAGAGAACTGTAATTCAAGAATTCCATCTGGATGAAAAGTAAGTTAACTGCGCTTTTGCATTTGGTATTAACTTGTATTTAATTATTAAAATTTGGGGCAATTTTGGCAAATGATTGGCCAGATATCGATGGATTGAATAATAGATTTTTGCGAAAGATTCGTGACTCAAAATGGCCGTCTTGAAGGTTGTGGCTGTTTGTGTACGCGCAGTGCATTGTTGGCAGACCAACTATCATTATTTTTCCCTTTGAAACATGTAGCCCTTTGTCTGCTGCCAATTCAGCTATTCTGAATAAACTGAAACAAGAATTAAGGAAAGAAAACGGGGGAGAGAACTGCAAGTGGACAGATTTGGAGATGGAAGGTAATAGCACATTATAATCAGTCTTGTTTGTGTAAGATTTCTTGGCTTTTTCCTTCTTTTTAACAAGCATTACTGATCTTCAGTCTTAAACTGGGTAATTTATCCATATAGTTTTATCAGCAATATTTTCTACAAATTCCTGTCAAATTCCAGTCAAACCAGATGTTCTTTACTGCATGACTTTGCAATATTGAGAGCAACTGGGCAAAATTGCAATGTTGACTTGCAAACAGTACGTCTCCTTGGCAAGTTGCCAAAAATTAGCATTTTAAATATCGAACTTCACATAACATGAAGTTTACTTCGAGTTAGTTGTTCTGGCTTTCAATGGGTGGTTTTCACTCGCATGATCAGTGTCCCTGTTGGGATGGTGAAACAATACAACAGGTTTGGATAAGAATAGAGTTAAATTTCCATAGAATAAAGGTTGTGCACCAACACGGCTGCCATTTCATTGTTTCGGCCAATATGGCTGCTATGATGTCAGATGAAAACCAAGAATAGAACTTCATATTATGTGAACGATATTTAAAATGCAAATTTTTAGCGACCTGCTAAGAAGTGGCTGTGTACTGTTTGCAAGTCAACATTGCAATGTTGCTATCAATATTGCAAAGTTGCACGGGAAAGAACATCTGGTTTGGTTGTAATATATATATATATATATATACGTCCATATGTATTGTCTAATATATATATATATATATATATATATATATATATAACATTTCAATTGGCAAAAATTGACCTTGTAGCTTCTTATATACAGGTTTGAAAATGATATGCAACTTTTCCTAAAAAGTCTTATTTTAATCTCTTTTTTTTAAGATTCAGACTTTAATAGACAAGACATAAAAGTGAAATCATGATAATATTATTTCAATTTTATTTAAAAATCATCATCTGAGCAAGTGACTTAACCATAGTATGGCAATACTAAATTACTTGCTTTTTAAAACTCACCATGTTTATCCTTCTCAGATATTTGCTTCTTTCTTGGCGAGCCTTATTAACTCCTCCTTTGATTCTTATTAATCTTTCTTTTCTAGTTTTGAAATATGTTCTAAATTGGGCTAAACAATAAAAAAAGACATATTGAGTAAGGACTAATTAGCAAACTCAGAGAAAACAATATAATTCTATTATAGGATAAGAGCAAAAAGTAAAGGATGTCCTATTAAGCCGATCAACTACAATTATTTAAAGGTGATCTACAGTGCAATCTGCGCAGCTGCAGAAAGTGGGCTCATATCAATACGTTTGTTAAGGTTGATCAAAGTTCCCAGGCTAATTTTATTGTTTACAGAAAGAGTATGGTTGCTCGTGTGTTTGTAAAGAAAGCAGAATAAAGAAGTAAGTCACGGTACTTTGTATTAGTCTTTGTGAAGACATGTTCAAATCAATGTTATGTAAACAAACTCGTGACCATCGGGTACACACTGTAGTCTGTAGATCACCTTTAAAGTCGTATGGAAAAAAATGTAGGCCAAACCACAACAAGGCATGCACGCAAATTTAAAGAAGCCTGGGATGGCATAGACAGATCCACTTTTAACTGAGACATCGAAATAGCTACCATCCACCTTCAACTAAAACAATCACTGGGTCGAAAGCTCAAAACATACAAACTATCAATCCAGAGAACTTTATCTTTAATATATATATATATATATATTTGTGTCCTCCAGATTATATAATTTGTTATTGAGCTTTCGACTCAGTGTTTCGAGTCTTCATCAAAATTAGTTAATGATGTATATTTTTATAATAAATATATATATATTTATATATTTATAAAATAGGTTGCATCTTATATATACAGGTGGGGATTTGTAAGGTATTAAAATTTCAGAAGCTGGGTTGGGATTTGTAAGGTATTAAAATTTTACGTTGAGGTGGTCAATATGTTTCTTTCATACCTAACATCCTAATTTGCTATTTTGAAAGTAAATCAAGCTCCCTGAGTTGCTTATATTACCATTAAAAAGACTGTATGTTTTATGTAGAAATTGGAAAGACGCCTTGTTGGGGTAGAAAAATTAAAACCAGAACTTGACAAGAAGTCATTAAAGAAGATGGAGAAAATTTTGTCAAAAGAGTTTATGTCAAGCGAAGAGAGCGAATACGAAGAAGTTGAGGAAAATGGCAATGTGACAAAAAGATTAAAATGTTACAAGATCAGGAGGCTTTCATGGGAAAGAACAAAATTAAAGGCGTTGAAGAAAAAAATGGATGAAGCCTATTTTAAATCCATCGCAAAAGATGGGAGAGGAATGACCAAGGAGAGGATAGATGGGGAACAATCTACAAGACCTGCTCCTGATGGTCCTGAGTGGGCTATCAGACAATGATATGAAAACAATTGGACAAATTAACTTTTGCAGTGACATTCTGTATATAAGTACAATCCTAAGTCTGATGTAGTAATGGTGTTAGGTTTGCTGTGCAAGCTATATGCTCAGAAGTTATCTGAGGTATAGATAGGATTTAAGAACAAGAAGGTTGTGGTACAACAAAGCTAATACCTTTAAGTGAATAATTTGGTGTGAAACGGTCCAGAATGAGTTGCTTGTCGGTCTTTCTCAGGTTATGATTTTGTTACATCCAAAACCTGTAGTAGCTTTGCAATTAACAGCATGCAAAAGTTTTCTGGCCTCTGAAACTCTTTTGTATTTAAAAGTTCTTATAAGTGTGAGATTTTTGACTGTATATATTGTTAGAAATAATTAACTTATTCTTCACCTTTATTTTTTTAATATTTTAGATTTATTTAAATATAGTATATTTGGTTGCATATTAGTTGTACTGTCTTATTGATTAAATTAGAATAAATTAATTTAAAGCAAACACATTGTGCATAATAACTCTTCTACTGCATGAAGCAAATAAATGTTCTGGTTCTGTGCAGAATCTCAACACAAATATAGGCATGCAAATGATAGATTTGCTGGTCTTAGCCTTCAAACATTTTACGCACGCTAATAAGTATAGCGCTATATATATATCATTTTCCAATGAAACTCGTGTATGGAATATTTAAGATCTTTCTTAAATGAAACTTAAACATGGCATGTTTAAGTTCTTTCCAAAATGTAACTTAAATGCAACACATTTAGAGGCGGTTTAAGCCAGTGGTTAAACCTGACTTAAATGTTAGAGCCTTAAGTTACGTTGAAGTGCCCCTTAAATGTGACTTAAATTTGCGTAAACATGTCCTTAAATGTGCTTAAACCCATGTTTAATATACGTTTAAGCCGCGTTTAAGTGACCTTAAATGTTCGTTTTCGTCCTGTGACAGTTGCACAGGTTTGCCAATTAGATCACAGTCTTCATCTCTTTTGTGCCACTTAACGCATGCAAATGTGTGTACAACACTTTTGTCTTGCTTGGTTAATGAATGGGGAAAATAGTAAGAGACCGTACCTGGTGTAAGGGAGAATGAAGTCATGTTGACTTCCCCAACATTTGCTGCCCATGATGCAAGAACCATGCTTGATCTTATCTGGCGTGGTTCAATCCTCGAGCCAAACTGTGTTATGCCATTTACTACAGATCCAAACTTTTGGATAAGCATACTCATATCTTTCAATGAGAGCACAATTGTGGGATACATGAGTTGGTATACCTTAAGCAAGAGATTCGCGTCGTCCACATCCAGAGCACATAACTTATAGTTAGTTGGGCAAATACAGCGGAGTGGTTGCTCCACACATCTCCTTGAGGCATTGGTGAATTAACTGCAAGTTTATGGATAGCCCATCTGTCACTCCACATGGAGTGCTCAAGCCAGTGTGAACTTTTGTCTTCCTTTTCTTCTGAACAAAGCATCAAAAAGTCTTCTTTAAACATGATTGGCAGTTTTCCATCTTCAAAAAATTGAGAGAGAAGAAATTGTCTCATTAGTTGAAGTTCTACTGACCTTTTGTTTGTCGGTGTGCTGCCCAATATCCCGTTATAGCGCTCGAAACTGAAGCACCAAAAGCTTGCAACTGGACCATGATCCAAAACGATATCCATCAGATGACAGTGAAGGTGCATATTTGGTGTGATAGTATCTTTCCCATACAATCTTTCTACTCCAGTACAAAATTTTGTGAATAAGCCATCTGCAATTTGTATATCAGTCTTGGAAATAACTGGGTTACAAATGTATTTGCAAGCCAGTACAAATGTCTTCCAACATTTAAAATGGTCTTCCTGCAAAACATCTTTTAAGCAGAACAATGAATAGAACAGTGTCCAGTTCTTCCACTGCTCTGCTGTGTAACACCCACTATTTTAAGTAATTTTGGTGGGAAGTCTTCCAATGTTACTTGGTACCACCACTTGTCCAATGCAGCTTTCAATTTTTTCCAATTCTTTCCGTGAAAAGATATTATTTGTCCAAATGTTAAACATTGTTTTTGCTGTTCCAAGGAAAAGATTATGCATTGGATCAACAGTAAAGCACTTGATGGCATCCAAATACTCCAGGTCCAATAAAATGCTGTAGTGTGTGATGCCACTCTTTTTACAAAGTTCGTCTTTCTTTGACTGTACTTTTATTGTGTTATTTTTTTTAGCTAATTGTCGATATTGCTGATTACATCTCGGCTGCCAATTCTCTTTGTAAAAACCGGAGTAATCCCTTTTGACTGCAAACCCACCTGGAAAAAATTTTAGGCAGCGGGAGCAACCATAGGATGCCGAATGGCTTTTAAAGCCACCTAGCTTTCTAACAGCTGGAACATCTGCAGAAATTGATAAAATTGCAGCTCGGAATGTTATAGGAAACCTGCAGAGAGCTGAGCTCAAATATAGGCCTTTCCACCGGGCCTGCAGTTCTTTCACAGCAGGTTCAAGGAAGGGGTTTAAATTTTTTTGCTATTTGTCAAGTGATGGCACAATGCCAAAAACTATGAGATTTTTCCATTTAAATCGCTCAGATCTAGGCAAATTCAAAAAGACTAAATAAAAACTCCAACGGAATAGTCATTTCTTCTCTTCATTGGTTGGAAAAAGTCAAAGTTTAACATCAAACCATAGTTACGAGGGCTCTGTAAAAAATCTTTTCCATTGACTGTCAGAAAATTGTTCCACAGTTTTCCATCAGACATCAGCCATTATGTCATCCTCCATTGATCTACTCCTCCACTTCTCGCACTTTTCTGCAAAATCTTCTCTCTTGAGCAATCTTTCGATTGAGTTTACAACACTGTTGTAGCAGTAGTATTTGATGGGATAAAAGTAAGATTTTCCATTCTTCAATTGTGTTTTGCACACAATGGCTGCATTGCATGTCACCTTTTTACCCCTGGAATAATTGAAGCCCGAACAAGTTTTTCCAACAAGTCTGTTGTTGACTGTAATAATGCATTCGTTATAGCTGTACAGTTTATGGCACTTTGGAAAAACAACAAATTTGTCAAAGTTATCTTTGTCAAAGTCCAAAAACTGTCTTAGCATATACATGGAACCAGGAAAAACTGTTATAATTTGGGCAAGGGTGTCATTCTGGATTTGTAGGCCTAAAAGCTTAAGCCAAGCCCGTAGGAACCGCAACAGCCATGCCATTCCATTTTCACTGATATGACACGAGAGTTGCCAAACCAATAGAAAATAAACAAACCAGAACACTAGTGCATGCACCACCTGGTTTGACTTTGTAACAGGCTCTGGGAGTGGTGATGGATCCCCATTTAAATCGCGTTGTACATCCTGTGGTAAAACACCATTCCAAATCTCTTCATTATCATCTTCATCAGTTGAAGAGAAATCAGCCTGTTTTTCTGAACCATCAAGTTCACTTTCCTCATCACTTTGTAATGACTCCTCTGAATTTGAAGTACATGCACCAGATGTACAGTACTGCCTAGAAGTAACCTAACAAAATCCGCGGTGATCCTAGGTCGAACCTCGGTTCAACCTAGGATCAACCGCGGGCCGGCCTAGGATCAACCTCGGTTGATCCTGGGGCGAACCTAGGGCGAACCTAGGGTGAACCTAGGTTCGCCCGAGCGAACCTCAACCGCAAACGCATACGAGAAATATACGATCACGGTAGTCGGAAGAAGTCGCTAATTTCCGACGCTTGGCGTCCTTTGCCCGTTCCAAGTTCAGGTTGTTCACTTCACTGTCTTCGCTAGCGCAATATGGGAAAGTTATCGCAATACGCCAGGGGCCAGAGGCGAGATCTCGGTATTAAAGCGGGCTGAAAAATTTCTCATATAAACACTCGCAGCCGGGCTGGAGGCCTGTTTCAAACGTCGAATTTGTCATGTGTCGAATCAAAAACGTCGACCGCTTTGGTCGGTAAAACGACCAAAGTAGTAGGAAAGTGTATGTTCAAACCCGACTTTTGAAATTCCCCCGTTCTCCGGATTTTCTCTTTTTTCTGTTCCTTTTAAGAAATTCATATTCCTTTTTGAATATGAATTTACCGACCCCCGCCAACCTCACCCATCCCCCGCCATCCCCACCCAACCCCCACCCAACCCCACCCAACCCCATTTACCCATCCCCCCACTTGGCTCTCATATCCGCAAGGTCTAAGGTGCGTTGCACCTGCATGGTAGCGTTTGTGTTAGCCACGCTAAGCCACGCTTCCGGTTCCGGTTCCGGTTTCGGTTGCGGTTCCGCTTTTCCGCTGTCCTTCCACCTTACTGCGTTCCGGTTCCGCTGTCCTTCTACCTTACTGCGTTCCGCTTCCGCTGTGCTTTAGCTTTGCTCACTTGCGTTTATCGCATTCCAATGGCCAATTGCCAAAGTCCGAATTCCGTCTTCTAAAATTATTCGTTTGTCATCGTCTGCCGAAAGTGCTATTTTGTTGATGTGTTCCGTAAATATTTCGTGTTGTCTACTTCTGAAAGTGTTCATTCCTTTTAGGATATTTTTCTGGGTAAACAGGCAGTTCTTGTAATCTTCGAAAGTAATTTCATTCCTTACAACCCCCTTTTTAACACCCTTACATTTCTTTTCTTCTTCGCTTTCCCATGTTTGTGTTTTTAGGTTTAGTTCCTCATCCATCTTGTAAGCATACAACTTACTTCGCAAACCCACAAATTCTGAAATTTGTTTAGCTCCAGTTTCACTTTTCATCATCCCAATGACTTTCTTGTTAATTCCGGTTGGAATTCCACTTGGGTGGTTTTTAGGAAAATTACTTGTGTCGAACATACTTTTAACATCTTTTGAGATGTCTTGGAAAAAATCTTGTGTCTTAATTTCATAACATAAGCTGTCCGTATCCGTAAATAACAGACTAGCTTTTTCACCGTACTTAGGCTTAATGTAGTTATAGTGGAAGTCGTACATAAGTGTCTTACTAAGATCTAGGATACTCATTCCTAGGTAGATTGGTTTGTTAAGTTTGACATTTGTTTTCTTCATATGGACTGCCACAAGGTTTTCTGAGAAAATGTTAATCCCATTGAAGTTGGGTTTGTTTGCTAGTTTTTCCATCTGATCTTCATTTGTGACTAATCTCACATCTACTCTGTTCCTAACATTTTCCATGGTTTTACCGAAAACGGCGTTATTCATTAATTTGAAGAAATTTTTTTCAAATTCAGATGTTGCCTTAGTTCTTAAATCCGTGTTTAACTTAATGTACTTTTTCAACCAGGCTTCTTCTTCGAAAGTAATTCCACGATGGATTTTAGTTAATTTCAAGCCTAAACTTAAACATTGCTTTAATGCTCTGTGATGGATTACATACTTTTCTTTGTTATTAAGATTTGGGATAAGCTTGCTTACTTTGTTTACTTTAATTTGTTCCGCAGCTAATGGATATTCATTGTGGAGATCGTGAAGTTCTTCTGGGTATTCCAGATCCACTTCCAGAATACAAGGCATGTTTTCCCAGTTGTTTAGATCTTCTTTGGAAATCCATTTGAAGTTTCTTACTGGAAGAGGTTCTGACATCGGCCACCCGTAAAGGTTATTTTTGTCCAAGTATGGTATGAAAACATTTTCCATCCACTGATTATAATCTTTCATATACTTATTGTTAGCTTTCGCGTACCTTTTCGTTATGATACTAATTCCACCACGAATTCCTTTCTCCACCATTAGATACATATCCGGATCTGTTAAAAGTTCTAATTCCACTCCGGTTAACTTTAAGGCAGCATCCCAAGCTAATCCTGGAGAAGTATAGTACCACAATGGATCCAAACCGTAATTTTCCATACAGACATTTCTAAAGTTTTTTATAACATCTGTCAAAAGAAGTACATCTGTCTTTAGATACAAGTCGTGATAATCTCGCATGGTTTTACATCCAAATTCTTTCCAAACATTTTGAGCGTGTTTATAATCTTCGTCGGAAATATGGGAGTCGGTTAGTTTAGAGTAAAACTCTTCTTTTGATGGTAAACTGGGATAGCTTAGCCTGTCAAAACAGGTCATGAATTCGTAAGGAAAAACACCTTTTCTTTTAAGTAAGTTAATTTGCTCAGGTGTGTTAGTTTTACTAAACTCTTCTTCCAAGGTTTTGAACTGATCAGGAGCAAGGTTTTTAACCAAGCTGTCTAAAGATCCCGATGTAAATTTAAGGGAATCTAAGAATCTTAGTTCGTGTTTGATTTCCCATTTTTTACCTTCTTTGTCTTCTCCAGATTCCATAACCACTTTTTTACTAAAACTAATGTACTTTTCATCAGTTTTTGGTATGCAGTTAATTTGTCCATCTGTTAACCCAAGACTTTTTACAAACAAGTGGGAGTCATATCCTTCCAAGTTGTGAAAAAGCATTGGGATGAAAGTGGGTTTTTTCATTTTTAAATTACATGCATTATGAGCGGCTCCCCGATATTTTCCAGTTAGATGGCAATGATCTCTAACTCTGTCTTTTCCTAGTGGTTTTTCACACGCGTAACAGTTTATAGCATTTTTTAAAGCTTTTTCTTCTGCTCGACACATTTTTATAGGTTTATCAACCTTAGTGATTTCATATATTTCCCGCATTTCTTTTTCCAAATGTTCCACAAATATTTTTCCAATGTCTTCTCCTTCCTTTTTCATTGTGTATCTTACAGCTTTTGTTTTGTAAATACTTTCATCGATACAGCTAACTATGTAGTGAAATCCACTAGGATTATGTTTTTGGTAAGCAGTTGTATGGCTTTTGTTGTTGTCTTTTTGTACCGTGTCAATGGGAAGGAGGAATGACTCAAAGTCACCACAAATGAAAAATGGAACATTTGCGGTTTTGTGGTATTGTTTGAAGTAGGTTGTGCTTCCCTCCTTGGGATACATTTGAATTTGTGCTGCGTGTGTGTCGCAAACTTCTTCGTGTTTGGTTAAAATTTCATTGGTTCCAAAACCGTTCCAACAGCGGATACAAATGTGTTTAGTGCGTGTGTGTTTGCTAAGTTGGGGACCAACAAGCCTACTTTTGTTTTTAACAACACTGTAATGATTATCGTATAGAAATAAGATTATATCGGTTTTACCTCTTTCTTTGCTAATTTTAAGTGGGTAAATTTTTTGTATTTCGCTGTCATAGCTAAGAACATTTATGCTAAGATTGTTTAATTTTTCAAACTGGGGTATGTCCTTAATTGCTGTTGGGAATGATGTTTTACTCCAGTTTAGCAATTTTGCTTGTTGTTTTAGTTTTTTTGTTAGGATTTTTCCATCTCTTTCAACAGGGTTTAGTGCTCTGGTGACCGCCCATTTGAAACACATGTTATCATTGTTTTCAATGTTGATAATTGCCCTTTTTCCAATTAGTTTTTTTGGAAGCGGTTTGTAGCTTTTCCCCCTCATTGGCTTGTATTTTACAATAAATAATTCAAGTTGATCTACGGAGTGTAATCTTAATCCACTTCCGTTTTTTTGATGTGTGGAGAGGGATTCTAACATTTTTTCTTTCATCTGGGAGTATTCCACTTCTATGTCCTCTTCTGAAATTATGGTGTGAGTATAACTTCTGAAGTAAGCTGTGGTAATGTCAACCTCACCAGTTATTATATCATGTTTAATTAGTTTGCATGTGAGTACTGAGATAACTTTTTTACCAATGCTATCCGTGTCGTTAATTATTTTTTTTACAGCTGGTGTTGTGGTTTCCAAAAATACATTTGGATCTCGGATACCGTCTCCTGCAATAGCCCATCTGGCTGCTTTTCCTCTTAGTGCATCTAAAACAAGTGTTGCATGAGTGTTTTTTGTCATGTCTTGAGCTTTCTTTTTGTTGTTGTGCACACTCCATAACTTACTACTAAGTTTTTCTCGAATGTTTCCGAGTTTTTTGGAACCTTTCCATTTGGGTCCTTCTTTAAGTTCAAACTGACGTTTGGATTCCTTTTTAATTTCTTTCCTCCACTTAATGGTTTCCTTTTTTAAATTTTTGTTAAATTTCTTTTGGTTAAAAATGAACTGACGTTTTGTTTCTTTTTTAATTTTTTTTTGAATAAAAGTAGACTGACGGACGGTTTCTTTTTTGATTTCCCTTTCCCATTTTTTGGTTTCCTTTCTAGATTCTTGAGCCCATTTTTTGACTATCTTTTGATTAAAATTAAGCTGTCGTTTGGTTTCTTTTTTAATTTCCTGATCCCATTTTGTAGCTTCTTTTTTAATTTTTTGATCCCATTTTTTGGTTTCCTTTTGGATGAGGGTGGTTTGACGGTCGGCTTCCTTTTTAGAGTTCTCCCATATTTTAATTTCTTTTTTAAGTAAGTCATCCATTTTTTGTTGTAACTTTTTTTTGCGAAGGTTGACTTGTTCCTTGAGTTTTTCATTACGGCGATTAATAAGTCCTTTACGATGATTGGCTTGTTTTTGAATTTTTTCATTTCGAAGATTAATGAGTTCTTCACGACGTTTAGCTTGTCTTTGAATACGACTTAAAACATTATTGTTTTCAATATTTTGCTCCATCTCTCTTTATTATAGTTTTTCTGATTTCCTATAAGGTGAATTATAGGAAATTACATGAAAAGGAAGATCCAACATAGAGAAAAATGAAACACAATTTTTTTGTTATCTGTTAACTGTGTATAAACATCCTTTTATTGTTATAAATACTTTTTCTTTTATGTAGCGGGGGATGTAGCTTGGATTTACACCAAGATGTTTTGCTGCTTTGTAAATGCTTGGGAATTCTATGGTTTCATCTGAGACTTTGTTTTTAAAAATAATACGAACCGGTTTTTTAATTTTGTCTTTGTTATGTGTGTCAAATGCTAGGTTTCTTACCAATGGAATGTTAAGTTTTTCACATAACGTTTGGCTATTCATTTTTGAAGAGTATTTGATACCTCTTTCTTTTCCCAGTTGTCTTAATTTTCTTATTGTATACATTGTTCTTTATTATAGTATCTTTTTTATTTTTCTTTATATACCGATTTTTTTAATTTTTTTAATTTTTTTAATTTTTTTTTTAATTTTTTTTTTTGTTTCATTCTCCTTTATTGGTGTAAATTAGTCATTTTTATTTTGTTGCACTTGTAACAAAATAATGTCCCCTAAAAGTTGTCCCCTAAAAAATTTTTTTAGTTAAAAAAACATAAACATAAATAATAATGCGTGAAATATTTGACTTTAATCATGTTTCGAAAGATTTAGCATCCGAACAGATGGAAATGTTTAAAGAGATACACATACACTATCATAGATTAATGAAATGCTATGGTAAGATGTATAAATCAAGTAGGCGAAAAGATATTATTCTTATGTTTTTTAAAGTAGGGTTAATAACCGGCGGCACCAGTGGAACCGTGTTTGGTTGTATTACACTTAATCCATTAATTTTGGGTGCTATGTCAGGAGTAGGTCTCCTAATAGCTGGTTACATGAGAAAGGCTAATTTTGCAAAGCTTAAAGATAGGCATAAATTTGCTTATAAAAACTATAAAAAGGTTCTGAACAAAATTAGGGAGTTTATGAGAGGGGTTCACTTTGATCAGGCTCAGTTTGATGGGGAACTGATGGTGATTGACGATTTGGTTCGGGAGATGTGTTCTGAGATTTCGGACGGAGTTGACAGGTGGTACACTCGGGAATACGAGTGTAATTCTTAACTGTTTTGTTTGTCCATCCCATTTGTATGTTTCCTTCTATTGTTTCTGAATCTTTACCGAAACTGATACCAAACTGAAAACCTTTTCTTGTGTTATGGTTTTTGTTAAGTTTTTCTTTGTCTTTAGGTTTACTTTTTGAACTTCCCATTTTATTTAAAAATGGGAAATTTATTTAAAATAGTAGATAATTAAGTAGTATCAGTTCCACTGTTATTGGAATTAGTAGTATTGACACCACTGTCACTTGTGCAAGTACTTTGATCGCTTTGTACCTTAGGTTCATCTTGTTCACCTTTATTTGTGTTGTCCCACATATGTTTTGCAACTATTAGTCCGCCGGATAGTAATCCGATCATAGGAATAAATGGAGATACTTTCATCACCATTGTTTTTACATCATCGTATAAAAGTTTGTTTGATAATAGTTCTTTATCAAGTGTTCCATCATTCTCAACCATATTTAACTGTTCCATTAAACCAGAGAACTTTGTAATAAGACTTTCTGTTAGTTGTGAGTTAACCATATCCATTTGTTCGCGTTGGTGATCTTGTTTAATTTTTTCTAATGCGGATTGACTTGCCTTTTTAATATACTTTTCTGAATACTTAATTTTTTTAGCGGCTGACAAGCGGATTAGCTCATCCCTAAGGTTATCACATGACGGATTAGGTGAAATGTCTTCTAAATTTTGAGGTTCTTCTACATTCATTTATTAGTGTAAAATTTATTTTACCAAGTACAAAATTTTATTTCTGTTTCTGTAAAGAATATAAGCGAAAGCAACAGCTAACATCCACAAATTTTTTGCCAACCAAGCTATTCCCTTAGCCCCCCACGTTAGCGCAGTAGCCAAAATATTTACCAGCGGAGCCAATACTGGTAATACAGCCTTTGCTAGTTTCGCTAATGCTTTTGCAATTTCTCCTGTTGCTTTTGCAGCTGAAACAACACCTTTTCTTCCAGCCAAAACTACTGTTGTAACGATACCGGCAATGGAAATAGCTATTGCTGATAGCACCCCCAAATTGTTTTTTGCAAATTTCTTAAATTTTTCATATTTTGTTATGTCATCATTTTTAATCATTTCTGAAGTTTTTTCGCTAATTGGTTTTAGATTATTTTTTAGTCTAATTTCGTCAGCTTTTAGTTTTGCAACATCTGAAATGTCTTTGTATATAGCTTTTTTTCTTACGTCAACCTCAGCTTCTGATTTGTCCCTCCAGTACTCAACAGCTATGTCAACAGCGTCTAAATTTTCTATATTGTTTGTCGCTAGTATTCCGCCAAGTTCTCTTAACTCTTCATCATTAAGCTGTGTTCTATCAACCGCGTTGTCACTGTTTGTTATCTCGTCTTGGATTCTATCGATAATGTTTGCTCTAATTCCGTTAACATTGGATGTTCCAGGTAAAATACCAACAGTTTCCTCAATAGCACCATTTGCTGTTTTACTATGCTCTTGTCGTGCTTTTTCCATGATGCTACTATACTCTTGAACGGTGTCCCTAATTTTTTCATTACTACTTAGCACAAAGTCATTTCCTTTTTTAACAACAACTTTAACATCGTTGTAAAGTATTCCGTTTACCTTTCCAGTTTTTTCACTTACAGAAATTAAACTTTTGTCTATTAACTTTTTTGAAGCAGGTCCATCTTTCATTACCACCTCAAGGTTAAACTCATTACGAAAAAATGTTTTTCGTGTTCTTGTAATTCTTCGCCTTTCAGCAGTCTCCCACCGCTTACGCCTGTTTTGAAATGTGTTTTCTTCCTCGGTTTCTTCCGCTGCTGCGTTTACATCACCTTCTTGCAACCACTCATCAGGATTAAATGGTCTTAGGTCTGTTCTTCCATCCAGATCAATGTTGTCATCATAATCATCGAAGTCATCATAATCATCAAAGTCATCAAAGGCGTTATCGAAAAAGCTTGTTTCTTCTTCCATTATTCTTTCCATGTTATTATTTTCACCAAAAGTATCTAGTTCAAATCCTTCCATTTTATTTGTGAGCAAAATAAAATTTTACTTATTGTTTAACTTCGCTTACCTCGTCTTTGACTCGGACTAACTCTTCATTGTAAAACTTACCAATAATATTTTCCCCATCTTTGTCTTCAATATTGTACATCACCGGATCACCGCGGAACACAGCTGTTATTTTAAAAACTTCACTTGTAAAGTTGGGGTCATATCCCTTTGCAAAGTTTTTTTTGTATTTGTATATCCTTACATGATCACCAACCTTAAATTTAGGTGTTGGAAATTTTGTTGGTGGTAAACCATATAAAGTTTTAAATACCTCACCCTGATTATCTGAATTAACATTAATAGGTTTTCTTTTGATGGTTGAGTGAAATGTGTTGTTGTAGCTTTTGGTTAGTTTACCTAAAACATCTATCCAAGTTTTGGTTTGTTTGAATGTAAAATATTTCCACATTCTAGTTTTAAGTGTTCTGTTAAATCTTTCTACAATAGCTGCTTTACGTTCTGAAAGTGTTGAAAAGTACTCTATGTCATGAGATTTTAAAAGGGTTTTCACTCCAACATTGTAAAATTCATTGCCATTGTCAAACTGAACAACCTCAGGATATTTTTGAAAGTGATGTTTAAATTCCTTAAGCATTTCACCAACACCAACTACCATACTTTCTGTATTTTTTCTGTGCACAGGAACGGCAAAAGCAAATCTACTTAAAATTTCAACACCTGTTAAAATCCAGTTAAACTTTTTATTTGTAGAGCTAAACTTAGCCATATCCACTAAGTCCATCTGGAGCTGATCGGCCAGATTTTTAACAAAGGTTCTTTGCGTTTTACGTGGTTTTCTTAGCGGTTTATGAGTTGTGTATGTACTTTGTGACGATAACCACTCCTTAACTAACTTTCTTGTAACTCCTTCCACTCCCAGTTCAACCGCCTTTTGGTATAGCTTTTCCGCACTTTGATATCCGGTTACAGGATTGTAATATATATTTCTTAATTCAAGGTCAAGTAATGTTAAAGCATCCATTTTATTTGCGCGAAACAAAATTTCGTGCAGGTGTAAATAAAATGAACGCAAAGGAAATTCAAGCATTAAAGGATTATTATGGTGAAAAAAACTATAAAAAAGTCCTTACAGAAAGTGTCATAGAAAAAATGAAACTTAAAGAAAAGTTTTTAACGGATTATCCAAACGCGGATGTAAAAAGATTTGAATTTGATGTTTCGTTTAACCAAGATGGAACTGTTGGAGAAAAAAGCATATTTTTTCAAGATCCAAAAAACAGTATATCTTCTTTTGACATTACATCAGAAGCATTTTTAAGTAATCCGGATTGGAAAAGTTATTTATACTGGCCAAAAAAATGGACTGTTACCCAGGACACCCCTAATTTTGAATTAGAAACAAGTATTTTTAATTCATCACTAAATTTAGATGTTGCATCTATTTTTGTAACTGAGAAAGCAAAGTTTACTGCACATTTTGAAGAATTAAACACAACTTATGTTAAACCCGTTACTGACAACGATACCAAAAGCGAAGAGGAAAAAAAGCCATATGCAAAAGAGGAGTTTGACTATATTAACAACCCATATTTTACAGCAATAGCTGCAACTTATGTTATTACTTATATGTGTGGAATTTCAGCTGAACACTTAACAAACAAAATTCCAAGAGCGAGTTCAAATTTAACCACAAGCATTGTACAGTATCACTTTGCATTTCATCTAAGAAGATTTTTAAGGAATCCCACAAAACTTAGAGAACATATGACAGGAGATCATTTAAAATTACTACAAAGTCAAACTCCAGTTAGGAAAATATGGAGAACGCAATATAGTGACACAACCATGAAACTTGAAAAATTTCAAAAACAACAGGACAATCTTGGATATATCATAAGAAATATGAGATACGTCAGAGACCATGCAAATTACATTAATTACGGAGCAAACATAAAATATGAAAAATATATGGGTGGAAAACCAAAAAGAGATAATGACTTTCTACTTTTCATACCTATAAGTTCAGAAGGAATAACTCCTTTGGGACAAAAATTATTTCAACACTCCATAGAAAGCTATGTTTACAGTATTTTAGGATCTCAAGCAAGAACCAGATGGAGTATTATAGATCAAGGTGCAAAAAGCACTCAAACACAAGATGTTTTCATAAAACTTATGAAGGACACAATATCTCAAGATGATACAACGGTAGCTATTTCAAACATGAGAACAGCAATTAAAAGTACAAATGTTATACTAAATTTTGCCATTTCACCAGGATTAATTTTAATACCTTCTGATATGAGAATTTTAATTAATCCCATTAGCGGATTCAACAATACACTTACTCTCGCAACAGGAAAGATGACATTTGGTAATAATGTAAATATTAACAAGGTCAAAGTTAACGCAGTCGAGCGTAGCGACCCGCGGCGAAACACAATTGAGCGTAGTAATACGCAAAAAATTCCAGTTAATCCGCGAATTACCACAATGGATTATGATCAATCAAAGTCAGAAGTAGTTTTACCATTAGTTTTTGGATCAACACTTGTTAGTGTTTTTCTAATCTTCAAAAAGTTTTTCTAATAGCTTTTGCGATCTTCCACTTTTTGGGAGAGTAATCGTGTCAGCAAGATCTGTCAATTCACACTTATTAAGTATGAAATGAATAACAGCCTTCATGTTTGGGAATGATCCGTTATCTCCTTTTAGTCGACCAAACCTTCTTTCCAAATCTGTTATCATTGCGTCTCCATTTGGTATGTCAACATTTGGGAACATCTCACTCATCTTTTGTTAAAAGACTTTACTCTTTTTGAATTTATGTTTTCGAACATAGTGTGTTCTTTCATAAAATGGTTGCTTCCACTTTGACTTTGTTCAAAAAGCTGTTCAAAAACTTCACCACATGTAAAGCACATTAACGAACCATCAAATTCCGTTATATTATGTTTGCAATCATTATCATAATACATTGTTATTGTTTATTATAGTGTTTTTAAGCTAGCTCACAAGCAAATTACAGCTAGTTGCCAAACAAATTACAGCTAGCTCACAAGCAAATTACAGCTAGTTGCCAAACAAATTACAGCTAGCTCACAAGCAAATTACAGCTAGTTGCCAAACAAATTACAGCTAGCTCACAAGCAAATTACAGCTAGCTCACAAGCAAATTACAGCTAGCTCACCAGCAAATTACAGCTAGCTCACAAGCAAATTACAGCTAGCTCACAAGCAAATTACAGCTAGCTCACAAACAAATTACAGCTAGCTCACAAGCAAATTACAGCTAGTTGCCAAACAAATTACAGCTAGCTCACAAGCAAATTACAGCTAGTTGCCAAACAAATTACAGCTAGCTCACAAGCAAATTACAGCTAGCTATTGAGCAAATTTGAACAAAATGTAAGCTAGTTTAAGCTAGCTGTTAAGCTAGCTGTTAAGCAAATTTGAACAAAATGTAAGCTAGTTTGAACAAGTGCAAGCAGGATGCAACAAAAATTAATGCTACTAATAAATGGAAACAGAGAAACAAACCATTACAAAACCAATTACAGAGGAAAAAGTTTAAAACCCAAAAAGAGTAGCACAAGGAAAAAAGCTTGCTGAAATAAGTTTAGCAGCTAAAGCGCGAAAACGAGGGAAACTTGAATCCCAGCAAAATGATGATTTTAACTCTTTTCAGTTACCTAGTTTAACAACCTCTATATCCCTAATTAGTGTTGCAACTGGAGTAGTTGGAACCTACATTGCATGGAGGTCATTTAGTCAAAAACAAGTGGAACACACTAAAAATGACTTCAATGATGAACCAAAATTTGCGGAAAAACCTACTCCAACTGAGGTAAAGTACAATAACCTTGATGATGAAGATATATAAAAACTCAAAAACATTTTAAAAAAGTTTGTTTTTTTTACACTAATAAATGAACAGTGAAAGACAAACCAAATTAAAACCTGGTTATAAGCGCATTCAAAAAGGCGAAATAACAGGCGAGCGAACTCGTCATGTAATTACATTTAACCCAAACACCGCAAATCCCGGAGAAACAATATACATCACAATTCCAAAACTTAAACCTGGTACCACATTAGTTCCAGACAAAATGTTTCTTGTTTTTGACTTCAAAAATAAGAACACAAAATCCTGGTTTAACAACAACCTTGCAAGACAACTCCAGAAAAGTTTAGTAATTAAATTTGCAGGAGAAAAGGTATATGATAACACAGGAGAAAGTTTACTTGGAACATATGAGGATCTGTGGATGGACAAAACCGTTCGCGATAATATGTTAGAAGATGGCATCGCAAGTGAAAACCAACGTAAAGTAATCTCAAAATCAGATGATGCCACTGCTGACGCTTTTGCGGCAGTCTACGGAACAAAGCAGCGAATTCGCTTGGGAAAGATCTTAATGGATCACGGACTGTACGCACCATATAACATGGCAAATGATTTACAGTATGTCATTACACTTCCACCTGCTGTTGAAATCATGCAGGCTCAAAACAACCAAGTTGTAGATGGTTACAGGCTGGAAAACATGGAACTGGAATACGAAACCATTAGCAACTTAGATCTTGTCAATGAGGTTGAAAGTGGATACAATGTTGGCAGAGCTTTAAGTTTCGAACACGCTACATTAATGAAAACAGTCCCATGGCTTAAAACATCAACACTTATCAACGAAACCATCAATCTTCCTAGAAAAAGTATGCGAGCTGTTGTTCTGTTATTTACAAACAAAACTCGTGGTGGAAGTGAAGAGTTTGTATTCCCAAACATTGAAAATGTTAAAGTTACCATCGAAGGAATTCCTAACAGCGTTTACTCGCAAGGAATAGTTACACGAAGACTTTTTGAAGAAGCTGAAAGACTATTCAACCAAGCTCCAGGAGCCGTTACAGCAAAGGACTTCTTCACTGGAAACAAGTTCGCATTGGTTATTGATCTTAGATCCATTGATGACAAAAATCTTTATGGAAATGGTGTTAAACTTCTTTCCACTCAGTCTGGAATCATGCTTGAAATTACCAAAAAAGCAACCACAAAGGATCTCATGTGTCATGTATTCGTTCTATCCGATGGTGTGTTAAAGGTACAAGCTGGTGAATACCGAGGATTAAATTACTAAAAAATTATATGTTTAGCAAAATATGGTTCCCACCAATAAATGAATCCTTTTAATATGATAATAGTTGGAATGACGAGCTGTGGAAAAACCTACTATTTACTTAAAATGTTGGAAGAAAAGTATGCTAAACAGTTTGAAAACATCTTTTTAATCTGTCCAACATTTGAGTGGAACAAAACATATTTGGAATGGAGTCATACAAATGATCCAAACTTCTTTGTTATTCCCTGTAATCAAGATCAAACAGAAGACTATCTAAAATTTGTGGTTAACTTTTGTAAGGGCAGTCCGTCACTAATTATTCTAGATGATTGTGCATCCGGTCAATCAGTAAAAAACCGTACCAGCGAATTAGTCAAACTTGGGTTTGGAGCAAGACACATGAATATTAGCACAATAGTAATAACACAGCAACTTACATCTATTGCAAAACCATACCGTGAAAACATTTCTAAACTAGTTTCATTCTACAATCCAAATAGGAAAGACATGCAAGTTATTTTAGATGACTACTTAGACATTAGTAAGGAAGAAGAAAAAAAAATAAAAGAAACATTAAAAAATACAAAGTATAGTAGATTAGAAATAAACTTAAAACATCCATATGATCATGAAATAGTATCAAGTTAAATTTGAACTGTAAAATCATATGTAAATTAAAACATATGATTTTTTTTTCCACGAAAATAAATGAGACTCCTAAGAATTCTTATAGAAAAAGATGGTGGAAATGAAACCACTGTTAAGTTCGATGAACCGCTGGTTATTGAAAATGAAACAATAACGGTAAAAAGTGCAAGTGTGTTCTGGGATTTTAACAACATTACGGACCCTATTTTTATCGCAAATGGTTCCAAAAAATTATGGTTCAAAACTGGATATTGGACAGCAAACATGATCATAGAAAAACTAAAGGAAGTAAACGCAAAAGCAGAGCTAGTGCACTACCCACAAAAAATTAAAATTACCCCAACAGAAATCCTTTCCCTAGAAAAACTGGCCCCAATACTTGGATTTTCCAAAACACGAATGATTATTCCAAAAGGAAGCAGTTGGGTTTCTAACACATCTGTTAACGTAAATCTCGGACTAAAGTACATTAACATTAAGTGTAATGCTGTTAACATGACAAAAACATCTTTTCAAGGGCAGCGTGACAATACCATTGCGTTACTCCCAATCACAACTACGCAGTCCCTGAAGGGTACCGTAACACACTATGATAACATTAATAGTGAAACCAAACTGGACAGCGGTATCTATAGCGAACTAAAGTTCACAACAAGTCGTGAGGTTGGAGATATATTATTAGAAATAATCATAAAATAATGTTAAAAAGTGTAAAAAAAAATTTGTACTAATAAATGGGTGATAACAAAAAGGAAGTAATTCAAGACTTATATAATGCCGCGCTAGTTACAGCAGGAGCTGTAGTCGTAAGCATGGCCTCAAAACGTTTGACAGGACAACCTTTAGCTGCACCAGCCAGCCTAAAGGAAACCGCAAAATTAGCTGTTGCTGTTGCAGCTGGAAGCTTTCTAGTCAAAAAAGGACAATCCGCAGGGTACATACCCAAAAACTTAAATGTATAAATAAACATGGTATCAATGATTGCAGGAGGACTATTCAATGCAGTTGCATTTGCAGGTGCAGGATATCTGTTCTCAACATTTAACCAAAAAGATTATCAAAAAGAAACCAAAAGACACAACCTCGCATTGGAAAAACTACAAAACTCTAAAGAAGAATATTACGAAAAAGAAACAGAAAAAAAAGACAAAGAAAGAAAACTAAGAGCTGAACTATACGACGCAAAAAGCGATATGAAAAGTACCAACATCGCTTTCAATGAACTTAAAAAAATACAACAACAACGTGAAATACCACCTCCTAGGTTGGAAGACTTTTACCAACCATCAGATGAAATGAAAAAATACCAAATTATGGCTGTTGGACTAATGGGAGGAGGAGGAGGATGGTTACTACACAAACTAATATAACCGCTACGTTTCACTTCGCTAACACTTTGTAATAAAAATTTCTAAGAAAAAATCTTAGAAATTTAAACCACTTGCTAACAATCATCGCTTTCAACAGATTCAAAAATCACTATAAGCATAAGAAACTAAATAATCCCAGTATTCATGACAATAGTAATCATTAAAGTTCTTTTGATCCATTTTGCTGTACATTACCCAAAGTCTATAACCTTCTTCACTTCCTTCTGAAAGTTTGTAAATAAGTTTTCCAATATCAAACCAGGTTTTGCTTCTAAATTCACATTTTGTTGCAAAGTTAAAATTGTCATTAACTAACATATCTCTTTTATTATATAGTAAAAAAAAAAGATATCCTTTTTAAGTTGTGTGTAATCTTTCTTAAAATATTTATGATTCTGCTACCTTGCGAATTTCCTTTGTAATCATTTTAATTAGGGCTTGGTTTTCATCCAAACTTAAACCAAACGCATTTGTGTTTGGATTTTGCAATATTTTCTTTTTTGCATTGATTAAGTTATCAATGCGTCTTCTTTTCTCTAACCCTTTTTCCCTCTTTAGTTTTTCTTCCTTATCTTTAATTTTCTGTCTTACCGCTTCCTCCTTTCTAACCCGTTCTTGTTCAATCATATCTAATTTGATATTAAATTGTCTTGGGGTAATCTTGCCCTTTTTTAGCTGATGTTTCAGTTCCTGTTTTTTTTCATCATCTACTTTTTGTTTTTGTTTTTCTAAATGAATTTTATACTTTTCTTCTGATATAAACTGCGGAATAACTCGCAAAGTTGCTCTCATTTTCACCTCCTCTTCTGTGCCTCTATCAAGCTTAGTAAAAATATATCTTGCTGGAAAAGCTTGATAGTTTCGGTAATGTTTTTCAGCATCTCTTATAGCCTTTTTACTGACACCTTCTCTCTCACTTAAATCTTCCCATTGCTTTTTAAGTTTAAGTATTAATTCGTCTTGATGTTTTGTAAAAGGTAAATCAGGCTTTTGTTTGTTGTATTGTTTCCGGTAACTAAAAGGATACACCACCCGTTTTGACCAAAAGTTATACACCTTTGGTTTGTGACTTAAGCAGTATTGCTTACCCGCATAGCACTTTCTCATGCATTTTCCTTCACCTTTTTTCAGTTGAGTGAGACATAGTTTTTGCGGGGTGCTATGATATCCACAAAAAGTGTTTCCATCCTTACACCTCCTTCCACAGCTCTCGCCAACACGCTTTCCACGTGTTAGTTTGTAAGTACAAAGGTCTACCTTGGGTTCAACTGGGTCTGGTGTTGGTGTTGGTTCGCTTACTACGTTCGCCTGAGCTTTCTTTTTTGCTCGCTGTATCCGTTTCTTTAATTTTTCTTTATTTCTTTGTTCGACTGGGTCTGGTGTCGGTTTTGGTTTGGCTGGGGTTTGAGCTTTCTTTTTTGCTCGCTGTATCCGTTTCTTTAATTTTTCTTTATTTCTTTTATTTTCGTTCATCTCTCCTTTATTGGGTAATATAACCCCTTTTTCAATTTGTGGTACTTACAATTTAAAATATGTCCCCTTAAAATGTGTCCCCCCTTACACATTAGCAAAAATAACTCTTTTATTACTATATAATAAAAGGAAGCAACATGAATAAATTAAAGTCAATCAAAACAGTTCATAATCTTCAAAATTTGTTAATCCAAAACAAAATGCCTAGTTTAAACGATTTCAAAATCAAAGTTTGTAAAGACTTCTTCATTCCATTTGAACTACTTAAAAAAGTTTATGCTTTCATAGAAGTAGTCCAACAGCATCCAAAACATGTAGGACTTTCCTTAGCAATGGAAAGAATGATCAAAATGCTTTTAAACGAAATAGCAATACTTGGATGTTCAGAAAAACACATAACTGAACACATAGTTGAACTAAAACAAAGACCAAATCTCCCATTTACAATGGTGAACGTAATTTACTACACTAACCCTCGGAAAAAAAGGTTTGTAACCCCAGCAAACAAAAGCAAGGACATCGTGCTTAAGATTCCAGTAGATTACCTCGCCGAAATAGAAAAGTTCTTTCTATACACCCCAAAAACAAACGCGTTAACACTACTAAAAGAAGACGGGGAAATCCTCATACAACAACTAGGACGTTGTAAAGCTGATAAAACTTTTATTGAAGAGATTGGATCTATGTTTGAAGAAAATCTTGATGGTAATCCATCAATAAAACTAGGAAACATCAACATTAAATCACTAGTCCGTTTTAAAAAGCCAGATCCTACAGAAATGTGGTCCTTTGGCATCCCATTAATAGCAGAACTTTACTACACAACAGTTACACTTAATCACCTTTCTTAAAAACTAAAAAATTCCTAAGAAAAAAATCTTAGGAATTTTGACCCCATTTTTATTAAGCTGAAATACCATCTGCTTGTAAAATTTTATGGTCACTCATTATCTTTTTGTTTATGTTAACTATATCATCTGTTTCTAAAAACCCGCTAATTACCTTAATATCGTAAATCTCTCCTGTAAAAGGTTTTGATAACGGTCCTGTGGTTCCTGTAAACCTATCGTTCACAAATATTGTACTGCATGTTTCACCAATGGTTTTAGGATTTGCAAAAAAATCTGAATCTACTGACTTTACCCCGTTTATGTACAAACAGCTTCCGCTTAATAACCAATGGCATGAAATTATATGTTTTTCAAAAATGCTAACATCACTTTGAATTGTACAGTTGTATTCCTTAGTAGGAAATCCTCCTCCGTATGAAAGTTGGTTTGTTGTTCCAGTTTTATATCCAATGAATTTATCAAATCCACCATTATCGTTGCCAATAATGTATGCCCATTTTCCTGAATTGTTGGTATCACCAATAACGCGTAACACAACAAATACTGAAATGTTAATATTAACCATTTCCGGGCATTTAAATATCATAAAACACTTTCTGGTGTTTTGTATAAAGTCTAATCCAGGTATTGGTCCTCTCCTATATTCACTTTGAAAAAGTGAATATTCATTGTCTTGCACCCTCCCAACTCTAACTCCTTTATCGGCCTGACCAGATTTCACAGCTTTTAACATGTTAACGTCAAAAACAGTTTTGTACTGTTTTTGATCCAATAATATCTTGCGTTTACAGCAACATGTTTCATAACCATAATGTATACTCATTTTTTATTTATACTATTATTAACAAAATAGCACTTTCGGCAGACGATGACAAACGAATAATTTTAGAAGACGGAATTCGGACTTTGGCAATTGGCCATTGGAATGCGATAAACGCAAGTGAGCAAAGCTAAAGCACAGCGGAAGCGGAACGCAGTAAGGTAGAAGGACAGCGGAACCGGAACGCAGTAAGGTGGAAGGACAGCGGAAAAGCGGAACCGCAACCGAAACCGGAACCGGAACCGGAAGCGTGGCTTAGCGTGGCTAACACAAACGCTACCATGCAGGTGCAACGCACCTTAGACCTTGCGGATATGAGAGCCAAGTGGGGGGATGGGTAAATGGGGTTGGCTGGGGTTGGGTGGGGGTTGGGTGGGGATGGCGGGGGATGGGTGAGGTTGGCGGGGGTCGGTAAATTCATATTCAAAAAGGAATATGAATTTCTTAAAAGGAACAGAAAAAAGAGAAAATCCGGAGAACGGGGGAATTTCAAAAGTCGGGTTTGAACATACACTTTCCTACTACTGACCAAAGTGCGACGTGGTTTCAAACGTCGAATTTATCATGTGTCCAAACAAACTGGGACGAGATTTAAGTTCAGGACTTCAGTACTTTTAAAATGCAATCCGAACGAGTTCTTTAATACGGGAGGCCGATTACGTTCGACACATGATAAATTCGACGTTTGAAACCGACGTCGAATTTGGTCGAACTTTGTCAACCGTCATTAGATTCGACACATGATAAATTCGACGTTTGAAACGGGCCTACCGACGCCGTCTATTGTTTGGCACTTGAAATACTTGAAATCATCTCGGTAAGCGGGATGAATTTTTCAAAAAAAACGCGAGCCAGAAATTATTACTTGATATAAATTAGGAGCTGATTAGTCTATTGTTTGTGATAATTTCATGCGACTACAGCATTATAACACGGCATAATTGTGTCAAGAGACAAGATGCTACTTTTCTTCGGCTTTTTAAAGTAAAACGCGTCTTAGCAACGCTAGTTATTTGGAATAAAAATCAGTGCTATTTGGTAAATGCAACCACGAAATCGTCGAGACTGTGTGCAGACATGCAAAATAGCGACTTTTAGAATACTTTGGTGATTAAAAATTATTCATTTCCCTTGCTTCGGACTGGAAACTTGTATAAGGTAGTTGTCCGTGACGTCGGCATGTCATGTTTATTTTGCTGCCCACTTAATGGTCGGACGAGGTCGGAACCCGAAGTGTTTGTTCAACCGCAGTTTTTCTCTTGCGGTTCGACGTGTCACCGCAACCTCACCGTTACCTCACCGCTACCTCACCGCAACCTCACCGCAACCTCACCGCAACCTCACCGCAACCTCACCGCAACCTCACCGCCACCTCACCGCAACCGCACCGCAACCGCACCGCAACCGCACCGCAACCGCACTGTTAGGTTACTTCTAGGCAGTACTGTACATGTAGTGTCACCCAAACCCTGAACAAAATAGATGACAAAATTATAATAAAAAATTGCTACTACAGTGTACAGTAAACAGACTTCTGGGCTTGATTATTTGCCTGATTATTTACATGTGCAGTATATAAGCAGGTCTTGACAGTCTAACTGAAACACATTATTTAACAATGAACCTAGGTTTTCTATGAGCAGACACAACAGAGTCAACAAGGCGAATCAAATTCATGGATGATTTGTAACAGAAATTCATAAATTTATACTACTCTATATTTCAGTTTGTTTTATATGTGAAACTAACCAGTGACATCACAACGTGCATAATGACTTTCTGGGAAAGGTTAAATATCCTTGTTATTATTACATGGAATCAGTTGAAAATGTATATTTTTGTTGTTGTAAGGGGGAAACACACACATAATTGCTTTGAAGTGATTCTGTTTGATAATAGCAAAGATACAGTATGTTAGTTTCACATGTAAAACAAACTGAAATATCTCAAAAACGAAGCAAGGAAACAAAAAGCAGCAAAAGGTGTTACACCTAGTCATTTTAAAAGTACTTTCAAATAAGACAAACTTAATTTTCGTTTCATATAAACACTTTAAATAAATATAAATATTGAAATCCATCTGGAATGGCTTGCCATATAATAATTGCAAATCAAACTAATATAATTGTAGCTTTTAGAAATACACATAAGCTAAATGAGATTTTTTAGCAGACAGTATTAATAACTTTAATAATTTTTCTATTCTCATTTTGTTATTGTAAATTAAGTTTTGATTATTATTGTCAATAGAAATTAGAATTTCTTATATATAATGTATATATTGTAATTAATCTGAACTTTGTATTATTACTCTGTTTAATTTACTCTACATGACTCTCAGGAAGAGCATGTTATACTGTATATGATGAGACTCCGTGTTTAAATAAAAAACAGTGTTTGATTACAGTGATCGCACATCATCAAGTCGCTCGATTCCACCGTATTCATTTCTAACAATACTTTAAAACAGAGTACGAAAAGAGAAGCGAACACGAGAATCCAAACAAGACAACCAGGAATGTCGGAATGAGAAATTTATCTAACATGAATTAATACATGCGAAGTCTCGCGTGACATCTCAACTCCCCGTGGTTTGTTGCTACGTTACCGATATACACTGAAACCTCCTGTTTTAAGAACTATAAAAATTGTTAACTAAATTGCTCATTATTTTCTCGTTTCTATTATTACTGTACATCAATATTTTGTCCGTCTCATTTTCTCTCTGCTGGTGTACAGAAGCTCAACAAATACACATGCGGGACTCATCAGATGTTTTCAAGACCGAGTTCGAGATCGAGTTTCAGTCGATTTATTAAAGTGCCACTTAAAACGCTTAAATGTTATTACATGCATATGTGTCAAGCTTTAAGTGCATTTATTAACTCCGGAAACTTACTTATTTGTGGTGATATAACTTAAGTGTCATTTAAGTGAGAGCCGAAAGCAATTTAAAGCTCCGTCTACTTAAATCAGCCTTAAACATCAACTAAAGTAGAATTTAGTGACCGTCGAACTTTAATTGGCTTTAAGACTTTATGAAATCCTCATAAATTTTGTACATTAACTTTAAGCAGATTTAATTAGACAGGAAGGTCCTTAAATTTTAATTTTCGTCCTGTGACACTTTTTAAGCCTGATTGCATTAAATCGCAAACTAGAGATGCGCGAATCGTTATAAGTGTCGCAATCGCGGACATTGCCTTGGAGCAAAAGCCAAAATCGCAACAATCTGCGCAATCGCAAGAGTAGCTACGACAGTTCATGTTTCCATTAGCTCGCCGTAGTTGCGACGACTTCTGATGCTGGATTCTTGCGACTCTTGCAATTTAATTGCAACCAGGATTTATGGTGGTGTGTGAAAATGTATATAGGTGACATTAACTTACTGCGCACACATACTCAAGTGTATATACTCAAGTGTATGTGTGCACGAAAAAATTACAGTAACACACATGAATGCTTGTTTGGGGGCATCTGGTCCTGTTAACCAGCATGAATTTTGCATTTCGGTTTTTACTTCCACGAGGCCAGTCTCGAAACTATATAAGCTTGGCTTCGCTGTTGCTTCAAGATTTACATAAATTTTCTTCCTGCTAATACTGCCAGAAAAGCATTATTTCATGTGGATTTGACACTAATCGCAGTTGACTCAACGCGTATTGAGTTTGAGAGGTGAAAGTGCTTCAGATTGTCTAGCGGGCAATCAAACAAATGGCACATATAGCTCATAAATGTCAGATGAAAAAAAAAATTACAACGTCAGACAACACCGCCTTACAGTAAAATAGCTTATTTATTATCTTTGTAACCACTCCGAGCCCTTTCGCATAAAATGCAACTCTGACTCACTGATTGCATGAGATGTTATGATACATCCCCTCAATGATTTGTTATGATATAACATGTAAATTATTTGATTTATAGCATTACTAATGGATCCTTTAACTAATCTACAAATTTCGGAGTTGTCAAGGGCGTTGACAAGTAAAGAAGCAGCGCATGAGATATTAGGAAACTTTGTTCCATTGATTTCTGAGGCTCAATTGAATCCAAAGAAACCGGACTATAGAAATGAAGATTTGATATCCAAGTCTCTTCTTCCATCCGAATTCCAAGATTGGGTTCCCATTAAAACGACTGGTGATGGCAATTGCCTATTCAATGCTATTTCGCGTGCGATTTGTGGTGATGAATTGCTCTCCAGTCTTCTTCGGTTGCTTACTGTTGCTGAATTGTTTGCGTATTCTGAGTTTTATGGGAACCATCCTCAGATAGGAGACATTGCTCATTCTTCCAGCTATTCATTGCCTGCGATTTTGGATATTGTTTTCGGTAATCGAAAAGCCGAAGATACGTTCAGAGGAAACATTGACAACATCGCTCAAGCAATCGAGGTTCTTGCGCAGGAGACAGCAAAACCGTTCATATACTCAAGCCAATTTCATATCCTCGCCCTAACATCTATCATCGGAAAGCCCATCAAATCTGTATACCCAGATATCCCTTCTGCTCGAGAGATTAAAAACCTTCTTCATGGCGTCTTCTTCCCTAGAGTAGACTTAACAACTGTCACTTTTGAAAGCGGTTCGCGACAGGCAAAAGGATCGATTTGTGCGATGTGGACGAGAATGCAGAAGTCTCCACTTCATGGCTGGCAACCCAACCACTTTGTCCCTTTGGTAGACATGGGTCGTGAGTTTGGAAGCGTTCCCTCGACTTACAGTTGATGCCGTGAAAAGAACAATCGGGGGAATACCAGTTAAAACTAAAGGTCCGAAAATGCACGCTGTGCCAACGACATCAGTGTTCTTGCAAACAACTTCCAAACCGGAACAATCAAACTTTCAAGGTACAGCAGGCAAATCAGCTTCGACAGTCACTACTACGTTATGTAAAACCAGCCCAACTACACTGAATACCTCATCTTGGCCAGGGATCATGAAGACTCGCCCAAAGCACACAACGCAACCACTTCCACCTTTCCCAGAACAAGTTTTCCCATCACCACGCGAAAGCATGGGTCGTGAATTTGGAACACCCCCTCTACTTATAGTGATGCCGTTAAAAGAACGATCGGGGGAATACCAGTTAAAACTAAAGGTCTGAAAACGCACGCTGTGCCAACAACTCCTTCCACGCCAAAACGATCAAACTTTCAAGGTACAGCAGCCAAATCAGCTTCGAAAGTAACAACTACGTCATGTAAAAGCAGCCCAACTACACTGAATACTTCATCCTCGCCAGATAACATGAAGACTCACCCAAAGCACACAACGCAGCCACTTCCACGTGTTCCATAGGCAGAGCAAGATTTCTCATAACTACCGGAAATCATGCATAAAGACACACACAAAAAGAGAGAGACAGCAGCTAAATCATCATCAAGAAGTGCATCCATTTCACGTAAAAGCAGCCAAAAGATCTCTGCTTCCAGTTTTCCTTCTACAAAAGTTGACATGTACTCTAACATCAACCTACAAAGAAAAAAGCAGAAATCCAGCGCAGCCAAAACTTCACGGGAAACAAAGACAGCAGACCTAACCAGACCAAAGACGGCTGATTCACCCAAAGCAAAGACGGCTGCAAGTTCCAAACTTCTCTCATATTTTAAGGTGGATGTGAAACCGCAGTCGGAAGAAGAAAGTTAGGCAAAAGATATTAACGTTTCACCGCTGAACAAAATTTCTTAACCGCTCACTCAACTTTGTGAAGAGCCAGAGGAATTACTGCCTTTGTGAGGACCAGGCTTCCGGTGGTATCAGGAGAAGGAGTAAATGCTGTTGCTAACACGAGTAGAACTGAGGAAAGAATGAAAAGTAGTGTGTTGAAGGAAGATGACAAAGTAAAAGTAATTGCTCGGGGATCTGTGTCAGAAACCCTAAATGATAATGTGGAAATGCTTATTGAAAAGTTAAGCAAAGCCGGATCCTCAAAACAGCAAGAACATTTAACCACGGTGATTTCTCTTGCAAAATATTTAATAGAAACAGGTCCGATAGTAGCGACTCAAGATCTGGGGAAAAAATACAAAGCAATGAAGGGATTAAAGGATTCAACCCGCATTGAATCATCGCGCATGTTGGATATCTTGTCAAAACACTTAAACGTAGCTCAGGTCTACATTGTCGAGAATAACGGGACTGGAGAAGTGTTTAAGTTGATGAACTCTATCCAGGAAATCAAAATAATGGATCAGAAAATCGTTAACGAGAAAATCAAACAGTCATCGGCGATGATTATGATGTAATATTACAATACCTTGACAGTAAGCGAGACAGAGATACCTTTAAAGCTGCTTTAACTAAACTTACGAGTGCTAAGTTCATGTCAAATGTGGCTAATGTTCAAGACAAGAGAAGCTTTCAACGCTCAAAAGACCTTGTCACACTGAACTTGCAGTTGTTTGAACAAATGAAGAAAGATGTTGATTTGCCAAGAAGTTAACAAGTGAGGCAGAAAAAAGAAAGGAACATACGCGTTTGCAAAAAATGAAGCTGGAAAAACTCCGCCATGTATTCAAAGGGAGGGGAAGATACTTGAAGAGCGAAGAGTTTCCAGATCTTGCTGGTATTCTGGAATTTGCGTTTGGCGAAGGGGACAGGATTGACAGAGCCGGACGTGGGTTAGAAAGCCACCCACGACTTATCGATACAGTTCTTTATCGAGCAGCAGATAGCAACACCATCATGAGGCATGCAAGGGAGACCATTCTTGCATTGGCGCCAGAGGGTTTTAATATCAGCCTTTCCTCTTGCTTTAACTACACACAAAATTACAGGGAAGGAACATACGAAGCAAAACGGCATCATTCTGGAAGAGGAATCAACGCTTGCCTCTCACTTCACAAGCCAAGCCCCCACGTACAGGAGTGGAGCAGCTCGTGGTAAATCTACATTGCTCAACACACAATGTAAACCTCACTCTTGATTCTGCAGATTTACATGGAAACAACGTTATGGTTGATTCGCGAGACGCAAAAGCCAAAATAAGCGCAGATGTGTCGCCAGTCCAAAAGCCAGCCCTGATCATGACTGAAGCAGGTCAGGTCACAACTCGGTCACCCCTATGACCCATCTTTTCTTGGAAACAGACCGAAACTTTGAGGGACAAGAAGATGAGGAACACTATTTTGGAGTTAGGACAGGAGCAGCAGCTACATTGCTTAATCTTTCCTATTTCGAACCCGAGACTGTTCATCGCGTATCGAATGAAATCCTTCTGTTGCTGATTAACCCAGCACTTGATCAAGTTTTTCGAAACCCAGACACAGGAAGATTAAAGGAACATATTGTTTTTATTGTAGATAATGGTCCCTCCGAAGCTCCATCAAATCCACTTGTTAGAATGTGGTTGGTTCGTTTAGCAAGACGACTTCAACTAAATTATGCATGTGATGATAATGTTTTCTCCACTATGGAGAACATTGTTCGTTTACTTGACAATGAATCAGTAGAATTTTTTCTCTTAGGCGATTTAAACTGTAATTATCTCTCAAAGGACTACTGTGGTCATTTAGCTCGATTAAAACTTATTGGCCAGGTATATCAGCTGACACAATTAATAACAGATCCTACGAGAATAACTCCTACATCTAAAACGCTCATTGATGTCATTCTTACAAATGATTCATCACGAGTTGTTAAATCTGGAGTTTCTCATATTGCCATCAGTGACCACAGTTTAGTTTAATCAATTCGTAAAATTGCAATTCCTACAAAGAATACGCACAAATACATCACTACTCGAGATTTCAAAAATTTCAACTCTGATAAATTTCGAGCCGATTTGAAAGCTATGCCTTGGAATAATATTAGTAATTGTGAATCTCCTGAAGACATGCTAGATATTGACGTTAGGGCATTAATTATTAAACGAAATAAATTTAAAAAACAAGCCGTTATTACTAATATCCCTGAAGTATGGGATGAATTTAAAAAGCTAGGAATTTTGCTAATAACAAAATAAGGCAAGCGAAAGCAAATTACTATCATTCACAAATTCAGGGAAATGCTGGTAATGCTAAGGCAATTTGGAAAACAATTAACCAATTGACGCATCGCAAAAAGACGTGTAATACTTCAATCAATGAATTCAAAATTGACGGGAAATCATTTACTGAACCAATTAATCTTTGTGAAGTTTTGAACGACCATTTCATTCACATAGGACCTAATTTGGCTTCAACAATACCCGAAAGTGAACATGGCTTCCAGAGTTATTTAACACCAATTAAATCTGCCTTTTGTTTAGAACCAACATCAGAGAATATTGTTTTAAATCTGTTAAAGCGTTTACCTATTCATAAGGCAACTGGTTTGGATCATATTTCGAGTAGGCTTCTTAAGGAATCAGCTTTTATCAGCTTTTATTATTTCCGGTTCGCTAACACTAATTATTAATAAGTCGATTGAAACCGGTATTTTCCCATCTCACTGGAAAATTGCTAAGGTTTTTCTGCTATTTAAATCTGGTGATGCAACTAATCAACAGAACTACCGGCCAATATCCATTCTACCAGCAATTTCTAAATTATGTGAAAGGATAGTCTATGATGAACTGTATGAATATCTTATTGAAAACAATTTATTGAATAAATATCAGTCTGGTTTTCGCTCGCTTCACTCAACCGTTACAGCCTTGCTTGATGCAACTAACGAATGGTATTTGAATATTGACAAAGGTAATTTGAATCTAATTACATTTTTGGATTTAGCAAAGGCTTTTGACACGGTGTCACATGAAATATTATTAGAAAAACTGAAGTTCTATGGCATTTACGGCATATCTCTTGATTGGTTTTCATCATATTTATCAAACAGAAAACAATGCTGTTTAGTTGAAGGTTGTACTTCTAAACTACAAAAAGTTCAATGTGGTGTTCCACAAGGGTCTATTTTAGGACCTCTACTTTTTCTACTTTTTATTAATGACTTACCGATATGTTTGCAATACACAAAAGCTCGTATGTACGCAGATGATACATCACTAAGTGTTTCATCCAAATCAACTACAGAACTTCAAAATAAAGTTAAATGTGACTTAATAAATGTCGATAAATGGCTACAAGCGAATAAATTAAGTTTAAATGTTACTAAAACTGAGTACATGTTTATTGGTACACAGTTTAAATTGGACAATTTGGGTCCACTTTTTCCTATATTAATTGGTGATAAACCTATCAAAAGAGTCGAGTCTGCTAAATGCCTTGGAATGTATTTAGATGAAACTTTGACCTGGAACGAACAAGTCGATTACTTGTTTACAAAAATTTGTCGTTCCATAAATGGTCTAAAGCAACCACGTAAATTTGTTCCGCGCAGAACTTTACTTACTATTTATAATTCGCTTATCCAGCCTTATTTCGATTATTGCAACACTGTTTGGGGAAATTTGAACAAAGGACTCTCTACTCGTTTGCAAAAGCTCCAAAATCGCGCTGCTCGTATAATAACCAATCAAGGTTATGATGTTAGATCAGCAGATATATTAAAAGAACTGAAATGGGACAATCTAACCATTAGAAGGGACAAACATTTGTGCCTTATGGTTTACAATG
>JAWNZC010000342.1:0-10000 GCA_035771165.1 Paragorgia papillata | reverse complement strand
TCTTAGCTCTATCTCTATCTCTATCTCTATCTACTTATTCTCTATCTCTATCTCTATCTCTATCATCTATCTTCATCTCTATCTCTATCTCTATCTCTATCTCTATCTCTATCTCTATCTCTATCTCTATCTCTATCTCTATCTCTATCTCGTACCTCTCTATCTATCTCTATCTCTATCTTCTATACTCTATCTCTCCCTCTCCTCTCTATCTCTCTCAGCCTGTCTGTATCTCGTCTCTCCCTCTCTATCTCTATCTCCCTATCCCTATCTCTAGTCTCTATCTAACTCACGCTCGTCTCTATCTCTATCTCTCTCTCTATCTCTCTCTCTATCTCCCTCTCTCTCTCTATCTCTCTCTCTCTCTCTCTCTCTCTCTCTCTATCTCTCTCTCTATCTCTATCTCTATCTCTATCTATCTCTCTCTCTCTCTCTCTATCTCTCTCTCTATCTCTCTCTCTAATCTCTCTCTCTATCTCTCTCTCTATCTCTCTCATCTCTATCTCTCTCTCTCTCTAAATCTCTCTCTCTCTCTCTATCTCTCTCTATCTCTATCTCTCTACTCTCTCCCTCTCTATCGTCCTTCTCTATCTCTCTATCTCTGCTCTCCTCTCTCTCTCCTCTCTCTCTATCTCCCTCATCACTCTCTCACTCTCTCTCTCTCTCTCATCTTCTCCGTCTCTCTCACAATCTCTCTCTCACTCATCTCTCGTCTCTCACTCTCTCTCCTCTCTCTAACATCTCTCACTCTCTCTCTCTCTTCTCTCTATCACTCTCTCTATCTCTAACTCTATCTCTACCTCTAACTCTATCTCTATCCTCTATCTCTATCTCTATCTCTATCTCTATCTCTATCTCTATCTTCTAATCTCTATCTTTATCTCAATCCTCTATCCTCTATCTCTATCCTCTATCTCTATCTCTATCTCTATCGCTATCTCTATCTTCTAGCTCTATCTTCTATCTCTATCTCTATCTCTATATCTCTATCTCTATCTCTATCTCTATCTCTATCTCTATCACTATCATCTATCTCATATCTCTATCTCTATCTCTATCTCAATCACTATCTCTATCTCTATCTCTATCTCTAATCTCGATCTCTATCTCTATCTCAATCTCTATCTCTAGCTCTATCTCTATCTCTATCTCTATCTCTATCTCTATCTCTCTCTCTCTATCTCTCTCTCTCTATCTCTCTCTCTATCTCTATCTCTCCCACTCTATCTATCTCTCTCTCTCATATCTCTCTCTCTATCTCTCTCTCTATCTATCTCTCTCTATCTCTGCTATCTCTCTCATATCTCTCTCTCTCCATCTCTCTCTCTCTCTAGAATTCTCTCTCACTCTCTCTCTCTCTCGTCTCATTCTCACTCTCTCACGCTCTCTCCTTCACTCTCTCACTCTCTCTCATCGTCTCTCTCCATCTCTTCTCTCTCTCTCTCTCACTCTCTTCTCTATCTCACTCTCTATCCTCTCTAGATAGGGAAAGTTTGTGTTCCTTTAGTAAACAGCATCCAGTATTCTTTCAAATTCGGGGCATTTACCTTTGGCGTGGTATTGTTTTCGCTTTGAATTTTTTCCAACCCTTAGATTTTGTTAATCGGGAACGAAGACTTTGTCATTGACTTCAAGAAATTTTTAGGAATAGTTATTTTTTAGATTTAGCTAGAGAACAAAATATTTGTCGTTTTAATGTGCTTCCGATATCCAGTTAACGGCACATTTTGGTCCGTTTTGGCAAAAAGGAATGCATGAACTCGTTCCCGATAATGCAGAAAGCGGGAACAAAATATTCCGATTTAGCTGCGAAGTCCGAAACGTTCCGCTTTATAGTAGGGAACAATATGTTCTCTGAGATGTCCCCTCTTTACATTAGTTCCGCTTCATTACAAAAAGAAATCCACACTTGACAAAAGAAAATTTGTCAAACATCTTATTACGATTGTTTACACGCAGCAATAGAATTAATATCCAAACTTAAACTTCAAAATTATTCATACTAAATAATCTTGAATAAATAAGGAACACGCTCGATCATCGCCGACTTTTGCGATTTCATTGGCTTGGTGTTACAATAGAGGTTCAAACTACTTTAGCATAAATTAGGGAACACATGTACAAAGCTTATAAGGAAAACAAGAAATGCAAGGTGGCAGAATTCCGATCGACTGGTCCAAGATTGCTTGAGCACGAGAACGTCCGAAGAGATTACACCTTCGACCAAGCGAGAACTCTCTGCGTACAAATGTAACAGTCGGGAGTTGTTAGCACGTAAGATTTGGGGACAAAACGAGGACTGAGAAAGCCCATGCATTCAATACACCCATGGTTCTATTACTTTGAGACGAAAAACCATCGACAACCGCCACGCCGGTCGGGGCACCATCAGTTGCAGAGCAAACCGGCAAATCTGGCCACAAAAACCAAGAGAAAGGAAGACGCAGCTTCGATCACATCGAATATCCCATCTTACTCCATGTCCAAGGCCAGCAGGTAGCGGAATTTGCATCGTGGTAAAACAGCGCTGCAGGTGGTGGAAAAAGTATGACACAAGCTAATCAAAACCGCCAAGAGATGTCTGAAGTTCTTACAGATATCCTATGAAGATGAAGAAGCGATGTTGACGGACGATATCATAGACTATTGCCTGGGTTCGCCAACAATCCCCCCAAAGCAAATTTATAACGACAATGGAAGAAAATTGAAATTGGAGTTATTCTGGCCAAATGGCGATACTTGAATGCTATTGCCGATTTAATCGATTTATCGAAGAATAAAATTACCTTGTCGCAAAGTTCTGGAAATGGTCAGTGTGACTGAAATATTATTTGAAACGAGCCAAAAAGTGATTCGGTAAAATGAAAGAAGGTGCAATGGACCAAAGACAAGAAAATCGATACATTAGAAGCCAAAGGGAACTGCGGGCGACTATGGAAGAAATGTCTGGAGGTCATACCGTAATCCATCTGCCAAGATAAAAGGGAATTCTCGAACGATGCAAAACGAAACGGCGACTTAGCGTCATCGGTCAGCCCCTTAACTACGGATCTATCGTTTGCCAAACAAGTTTATTCGCCAATATTCTTGTTCATAACAACGTGAAAGGGTCACTCCGACTGACATACCAGTACTTGACGCAAGAAATAGAATCGAGACAGCTGAGACAAGAACGGTGGCTTATATTGACCAGCGTCAATTCAAAACCGCGGCAAAGTATGGCTTCGATTCGCTTATTTTTGGATCGTACTGGTCTTCGAATCATCGACTGTTTTGTCAAATAACATCCGACCACGTTTGAAACCCAAGTGCGACTACCTGCTGGATTACTCGCAACGGCATGCAAACGACAAGCTGTCCGACATGATGTCGAAATTGGTCTAACGACGCAATCGGCAAATACAATCACATCCCACATCAGACTTCGGCAGATCATCGAGACGGAAATTGACAAAATCGCTGTCACCTCATGAGCGGCAAGCGGTGTCGGAAGAGCCAAAAGCACAGTTTCGAGTGTTTTGCGCAGATCTACTACAAAAAGAAACGTTACAACAACGCGAAGTGGACGACTAAAGCGCGGGATAGTCTTTCAAGAAATTAGAACAAAACCAAAAGAAGTGGAGTCCAGAAAGAACTGCGTAAAACTTTAAGAACACATCCTCAAATCGGAATCGGAGGTCGAAACGTCGCAGAAAAGTCGTAAGGAATATCAACAAATCACTTTTCACCATCGTCCGAATCATCACAGGAAAGAGAAACCCACGGAAATAATACAAATTTCCACTATCGGACGAAGTCCATCTCAGCTGTTCGCCACAGGCCTTCGGAAACCTGCAGTTTCGTCTCTACACCGAATAACGAAAAGACCAAAACGTTTGCGGTTAACCGCGCAAGAAGATTGCGCTCTAAAGCGAGGCATCGACAAACATGGGTTTGGCCCGTGGACAGCAATTTTACGAGATTCCGAAGATTTCTATTCCGGAAGGACGAACTGCCGAGTTCTCTACAAAAGCGAGCCTTGTCAAAATCAATTAGCCAAAACAACTGCGGGATTAAACAAATGAATGTTATTATTAATTTTAAAAGTTATTACACACGACACCTGCTTTTTTGTGAGTTTACTTTTAATTACCATCTGTACACATTTTACGTGCACACACACACACACACAACACACACACGCGCGCAAAAAAAAAAAGAAGAGAAAAACAAATTTATAGGAGTAATAGCAAAGTTTTTCTTTTCAGTTATTTTGGACGAAAAAAAAAAATCCTCGATTTTACTCTTGGATTAATGGTTCTGAGCACAATTTCATTCGCTTAGAAACAGTTTGACTTCGTGTGAATAAGCGGGTCTAAGTTTGTCGTCGTCATTAGCAGATTTCCGCAAGTTCGGCACCAGTGTTGGTTGACTGAGAATGTCTTTTGTGATAGGATTCAAAACCAGGCTAAGCGTTTTTATTTTTAATGAAGGCTGGTGGCGGCGATAGCGGTATGCTGCGACACACGTTGCTGCGACGATTTATTCGTGGCGGATCTGGTTTAGTCAAACCGCTTAAGCCGTTCCACGGGCTCGTCCCTCTCGGAATGCGGGTGGCTTGCAGTGGAACTGTCGAAAAGTAGCGGGACCGACCAAAAGATCCGTGACACTTGCGTTGTAACCAAAGTCCCTTGCAGCAATATTGCGATAGCCACTATGCTTTTGACATCGTACTTTTTGGAAGAATTGATAGAACAACCACAGCTTGAGTACGGCAAATCTTCCAAAGGGACGTGTACAATGCTGGATTCGGTTTTTCTCAGAATTTCTCTTGGTTGTCGATGAGGTCACGCTCCGTTTTGTGCAGCCCCAAGGGTTGGCAAATGCTGCTAATTCCAGTTCTTTCTTCCAATATTTATGCTTCCTCTTTGCATTAATTCTTCTCGGATGATCTCCACACCGTCTCTCGTGAAATTTCTTCGTTAGGGTTTCCGGGATAGTTTCTTGGTCGTCGAAACTGTTCTCATTCTTCAGCTGTTAACAGATTTTGCCTTCACCATCCCGTTCCTTTTGGGGGGGTAATTCGCGTCAGGCGTTTTTGCTTTTCTCGCAAGAGCTTATTTTTTATTCCCGCACAAATGCTTGGAATCTCAACGACGTCTCGTTGACACTTTTCAAGTTCTTCTTGTACTCGATGTTTTCCACATCAACCACTGCTCGCTGCGAGGAGGCTTGAGACAACGATCCAATCGAGTCACTCGTCGCCTCTTGCAACTTGGGTCCAGGCTGCGTCAACTTCGAAGGCTTCTTCGTATTCACTATCGGCGTCGTCGCTTACGACAATCAATCTTACCATTCAATTCGAACAACTCCGTGTTCCTCGGCAGATGTCAGTTTTTCATTCGCATCATCTTCATCCATACCATTTTCGTGTTGAACAATGACCTGACGTTGTTCATTTGCCCAGAAGAAGCATACTCTACGGGGATGTTTTTTCAGCCCAGTAAAAGCTTCAGGCACTGGAGAAGGCAATTTTTTGAACTTGAAAGCGGGCGCAATCGGGTATCCATAGCGTCGTTGTCCACTGTACTAACCAAAAGTCCATGTCGGTTTGCGATGCGATAAGCATTGGGCCATTTGTTGACAAATCCCCTGCATGTCTTGAACTTTGCGTCGTAGAGCAGTCCAAACCGCCTTGCGCTAGACTCTTCCAGTCGTCAAGATCCATCATTTTCACGTGAGCTTCGTCTAGAAATATAACTTCGCAATCATCGTTGATCCATGCGCTTTGTTGCATTCGCGCTGCTTAGGTTATCTTTGCTATGGCGTTTATGGGTGGACCATACCTTGAATTTGATCTGAACAGAGACTCGACTTAAACCAGCTTGATGGGTTTATCCCAATAAGAAATGGCACATTCTCCTTGTGCGCTCTTTCCTACTGTGGTGTAGAAGGCGAAAAGAAATCTTCACAGAATGACATTGATCTCCCGTTCAAGACGAAAGAACTGTTCTCCAGACACCTCTTGAAAGAACTTTGCCTTCACAATTCTGCATGGTACCGTCGTAGTAGCAGAAGGCTCGTGGTTTATCAATCCGATTTCCCGCTTCTGGTATTGCGTTGCTTGAAATCTCTCTGTCCTTTGATGGACAAACAGCGACCGTCGCTTAATTTCGATTAGGTTATAATCCACTCTGATTTGTCGTATGGCTTGACTGTCCCGATTACTGAGTTTTTGGTTGACGACACGCTTCCCGTACTTGATAATTTTGGCTTTTAATACCAAGCGTTGCCTTTCTGATTGTACCGATAAACTGCTCGAAGTCACATTTCAATTGGTAGGTGAATTTAGCCTTGCAGTAAATCAATCAGAAAACCTCTCCCTTGTGAAAGGCAAAATAAATTATCAACCTTTTCATGATTTTCTCGATGTCGTGAATAAGTAGTTAACACAGCATGATCGGTAGTTATTTCGCTTGGTAGACAGACTTCTTCTTCCGCGACAATTTCAGCAGGCATTTCCAACTATATCGACGCTCCCGAGACCAGACCGTGCGAAGACTTTTTTTAACGCCGTTTCGATCTGCTTCGACGCTTTTGAGCACCATTGGTGAAATCTAACAACTGTTTTCTACAGTTACAAGCTCAGATACTTGACTTGTGGTTGGTTCGTCCGTCTGTCACGTCCACGTAGGTTTGCTCGAAACATCTTTGGCATCGACTCGTTGACAAAGTTCCTGCATGTAGGAAGAACTATGATCTTTTTAGTACTTGTGAACAGAGCTCGAATGTCAGTTTTTCCTTTCACTGCCTCTTTCTACACGATAACTGGTTATTCGCGTCGATCTCCGAACGTTGCATTTCAGTAGCGCCTTTCCCTCTAGCGAAAGGTATCGCACCGGTGCCCCACTTTTTCGATATAACTGCAATCCAATAACTTATTGCTGGATATCGCTTCTTCCGTAACGGTCGATTCGTAAGTAAGGGTGTACTCTGCTACGAATTCGTTTTCCGACAACAAGAGACTGCTTCTGGACTCAACCTGTTTCCTCGTTGTCTTCACTTGCTGACTTTTTATTTTTGTCGTCGAAAACAGAGAGTGCAGAAAAGAAGAATACCACGTTTGGTATGTCCGGCAACGCTCTTGTCGCATTCGTTTCGTTGACTCAGATATCATATCCCATGCCTTAAAAAAACCCATCTTGACCACCAGCAACGCGCCATAAACACATTTCACTGGTAAATACAGCTAAACCACGGCTGTTACGAACGGCGCTATAATCACCATCGCGCAGAGTTTTTTAATGGCAATAAACTATTGAGCTGGCCTTTCTGGCACCGAAGCGTAGTTTCCATCATCTTTGTACCGACATGTTTCCATTCAAGGCTGTTCCCTTTCGAAGTTCATGTTCTTATTATACTTTACGTGCGTTAATTATTCGTATTTTTGAAACCTCGAGGTTTTAAACACCCTATTATTCCACTCTGTTTCACTTATGAGGAAAATTTTTTACATAAATGTTTTGACTGGAAGAACAAGCAATATTATGAATATTTTTGTTTAGTTGTCGCCCAAGTGATTATATATATATTTGTGTTTAGTTCATTGTCACGGTTATAATGATTTCTGTTGTCCGAGTTTACATAATTATGTTGTCACGGTTATAACGCTTTCTGTTGTACGAGTTTACATAATTATGTTAAATATACATAATTATGTACAACTCGGACAACAGAAATCAGTATAACCGTGACACATGAACCTAATAACAACTATATAATCACTTGGGAGACAACTACATAAAACAAAAATAATCATAATATTGCTTGTTCTTCCAGTAAAACATTTTATGAAAATCCAGTAAAACATTTCCATAAGTGAAACAGAGTCGATCGAAACCCAAACCGAGAATAGATAATTATAGATTGTGCTGGTGTTTTTTACTATGCAAACATCCTTCGAATTCGCCGAGTAAAATGTGACTGCATAGTTTTACATCAATAGTACCCAATACACCTATACACTAATACACTAACTACACTAAAACTAACACTAAAACTACACTAAAACTACACTAACTACACTAACTACACTAACTACACTAAACACTACACTAAAACTACCACTAACGTACACTAACGACACTAAAACTACACTAAAACTACACTAAACTACACTAACTACACTAACTACACTAAAACTACACTAAAACTACACTTAACTACACTAACTACACTACACCAAACTACACTAAAACTAACACTAAAACTACACTAACTACACTAAAACTAAACTAAAAACTACGACTAAAAATTACACTAACTACACTAACTACACTAAAACTACACTAACTACACTAAAACTACACTAAAACTACAACTAAAACTAAACTACACGTAAAACTACACTAACTACACTAACTACACTAAAACTACACTAAAACTACACTAACTAACACCTAAAACTACACTAAATAAACTACACTACAACTAAAACTACACTAAAACTACACCTAAAATTACACTAAAACTACACTAACTACACTAAAAACTACACTAACTCCCACTAACTACACTACCTACACTAAAACTACACTAAAACTACACTAACGTACACTAACTACACTAAAACTACACTAACCGACACTAAAACTACACAAAAACTACACATAACTACACTAAAACAACACTAAAACTACACTAAAATTACCCTAAAACTAAAACTAACTACACTAAAACTACAGACTAAACAACAACTAAAACTACACTAAAACTACACTAAAACTACACTAACTACACAAACTACCACTAAAACGTATCACTAGAACTAACAACACTAAAACTACACTACCAAAAACTACACTAAAACTAAACTAAAACTACACTAAAAACTAAACACTAAAACTACACTAAAACAACACAAAAAATTACACTAAAACTACACTAACTACACTAAAACTACACTAACTAACTAATACACTAAACTGCATGCCGATATCCGTGATATCCGCCCTTGATTTTTTCATTAGTTGTTTATGCTACAAAATCACTTTTTAACCATTGAAGAAATAAGGACGGATTAGACGGATAATACACGGAGTTGTTGCATGCGAAATTAGTTTAAACTAATACTAATACTAATAACTAATTTGCATACCTATCTCCGTGAAATTCCGTCCTCATTTTTACATAAACTTACTTGCTCTATACTCACTCATAACTTTCTAACCCTTTAAGAAATAAGGACGGATTGGACGGATAAACACGGAGTTAGGCATGCAAATTAGTTTAAACTAAGACTCATACAAATAACTAAATTTGCATACCTATCTCCGTGATATCACGTACCTCATTTTTACATAACTTGCCATGCTACTGACTCACTTATCCAACCGGTTTAAAAAATAAGGACGGTTTGGGACGGATATCAACGGAGTTAGGCAATCAAATTAGTTATAATTATCAGTATTATTATTATTATTAAATTGAATATTATTATTATTATATATTATTATTATAATTTCCATGTATTACATTATTATTATTATTATTATTATTATCAATATTAATATTATTAATATTATTATTATTATTATTATATAACAATACACTAATAGTAATAATTAATAATAATAATAATAATAATAATAATAATAATAATAATAATAATAATACTGATAATAAACTAATTTGCATGCCTAACTCCGTGATATCCGTCCCATTCCGTCCTTATTATTTAAAGGGTTAGAAAGTGAGTTTATGTACAATGTAAGTTTTATGTAAAAATGAGGACGGATAACACGGAGATAGTAATGCAAATAATGTTATAAAGTATTAGTATTAATATTAGTATAAAACTAATTTGCAAGCCTAACTCCGTGATATCCGTCTTAATCCGTCCTTATTTTTAAAAGGGTTTTTGGTGTATATTGGTGTTATATTGGGTGTACATTTGTGTATATTGGTGTAGTATTGATGTATCATTGGTGTATAGTGGTGTAACATTTGTGTACATTTGTGT